>JAULBM010323516.1:0-13401 GCA_032357055.1 Geukensia granosissima | reverse complement strand
GCTTTGTGCAGAATACCCTAAGAAACAAAGTTTATCTAAATCCATTCATTAGATTTTTTAAACTTTAACTTCAAAACTGGCTTAAAAACATCTCAAAAGTGCCATAACTCCTACAACAGATACGGGATTACCACAAAAATTTCATCATGCTGAACACTTATACTCTATGTCAGAATTTGGCTAAAGTTAACGGTTTTTGAGATATATGCAGAAAATCTATAGTCAGACCCCTTTGTTCTATTTTTAGTAAAGGCAGTCATGTTTTTCAATGGATCAAAAATCGAAGCACAAACTTTATGCAGAATACTCTAAGGAACAATCATACAAAGATTCATCTTAATCCATTCAATAGTTTCAGAGGAGAAGATTTTTTCTAAATGTTAATGAGGATGACGACGACGGACGCCAAGTGACGATAATAGCTCACAAGGCCTTCGGCAAGGTGAGCTAAAAATTGTGTATGCGTAAAATAATACTGCTCTTACCTGAATATTATCAAAAATGTACATGTAACAAAACATTGAAACAAAAAACAAACCTTTGACCACAGTTCCTGACTTGGGACAGGCACACGTGACATGTTGTGGGGTTAAACTAGTTTAGTGCATCTCTATTAGAAAAGGTTGGGGAGCTGCAAATAAAGTGTATTCCTAAATATTATTTCTTAAAAGATGTGGAAAATGTAAATTTGGTTGCATTATAGAGCTTTTTCAGAGATGAAAATCAATGTTATCACTTTCAGAGATGTGTATCAGTGTTGTCTTGGAGGTTTGTTTTATTACAAGTGTTGCAAGTCAAGTGCACCCTTTTTGTAGGGTACCGTGAAGTTGCATAAAAATTTAACACAATCAGTTATCTAAAACAGAAAGTGTTGATGACCACAATATCTGTGTCTCCTGCTTGTGCACATGTAAAGATTTGACAAATTCTGAAAGGTTTCCCGTTGTGCACACAAGTTGCAGGACCTGGATCACCTGGATAAGTTTAAGCCAGTTAGAATGCATTGTGTGCTCCTGGCAGCCATGTTGAATTTCCAGCAAAAAACATAACTTTTTGCAAAGGGTCATTCAACAAACATCCCCTTAAAGGTTTGGTCCTAACTGCTCCAGCGGTTACAAGATCAAACTGTAATTATGAATGGATAACAAACATGAAGTGATGGCAATAACTTGTGTGCTGAAATGGATATCTATTCAAAATAAAAAGTTAGACTAATCTGAGATTTCACTTTAAAACTTTCATGTATCAGGAATATTCAAATCCAATTGATAAGAAAATATCCCATCTTGCTATATTATCAGCTGTTTTATTACTAATGTTCCCAGATATTTATTTTGTTTGATATTTTGTTTTCCAGAAAGTAGTCTCTTTAACTATACAAAGTTCACATATATTTTCAACAGCTATTCCCAAAATTTCCAGATCCTGCAACTGTCATTTCCCACAAATTCAGAATGAAGTGGACATTAACATTTGATTATTCCATTGATTAGTGTTGTATGATAATATATACAATATTTCAGTCATTTTACTGCAGATTGGAAGAAGCCAGAGTACCTGGATAGCGTCACCCATCTTGGGCAGGGTAAATTTACATGCATTGTGTGTTGAACTTACCTTCTTCATATGGTACATTGCCAGGGCAACTCAAGCATTATAGATAATAAGCTACAGTGATCTGTAAAGGTACGTTTAAATCAACTAAATGGACCACATTACCAACTAGGTCCCTCAATAACTCAACTATATGCAATCTATGACAAAACATTAAATAAAGGTCCACCATATTACATTGCCCTGCTTTGCAGACAATAAAAATATGTCCATCTTTAGTTTTCAGTGTAGTGTTGTGTGTTGTATAGTTGTCTTTTGTTTAATTTTGTTGGCCATGGCATTGTCTGTCTTCCGGCTTAATGATTTCTATCTGCCCCTTTAGTATCCTCTCAGCACTTTATGTTGACCAATAAGTATAATCATTATGAACTAAATATTGCACTTTTTAATATCATACTATTAAAACACAGTAAACAATATCATCAAATCACACCTAAGCTAATAATTGTAATTCTACATTAAAACAGAGTAATATATAAATAATAATAAATTAAAACAGTACAAACAATGAAATATCACTACAATGAAATCACAAATGAACATAAAAATGAAATTTATAAAAGAAGTCTGTGACACTCCTTCAGCTCTTTATGAAAACATTTTGCAAGAAGCTGCATGGGCTAGGTTTGACACATTTTATTTCCAAATGTGAAATTAGAGGAACTGGCTTGATCAGAGAAAGCGTTGCTGTTGTCAGTAAATATGTAAATTAAATCTTAAAAATAAATACTTTTAATTGGCATGTATTCAAGTAAACTAGATATTTAAACATTTTATATTAATCCTAAATTCTTATGTTTTTAGAGTATGATGACTATCATTTTAAAAATTATCCAAAAGAGGAACTAACAAAGAATTAAGATGATTAAGCTAACAGACATGATTTTCAATATCATCATTTTACACTAAAAAATAAGGCCAAAGACACATGACAAATGACATAATTACCTGTAAATCTAAGGAGTTATATGAAGGTTTTATTTAACTATAATGTGTTGTAACTGGGTCGTGACCTTAACGTAAAAACTTATTGATAATTGCTGAACCATGAAGTTGAGGTCAAGAGACCATAGCATATGGCAGACTGACAATGACACTTACAAAATGAAAATACCAAGCATTGTTGGCCTACATATATAGTAAAATAAATTCAAACTGAAGCATGAAAACTGGTCAAGTCACAGGACTGTGAAAATGAGGTCAAGGACACTGCACATGACATTCTGATATGTTGACCTAAGAATGAATTTGCACACCAAATATTGTTGACCTATCATGTTTTGTTACTGTAAAAGACCTAATCCTTAAAAACCTTACTTGACAGTGAAAATGAGGTCAAGGACAAATGACATGGCCAACTAGCAAGTACCAAAAATACTAAAGGCAAAATATGGTGGCATCATAGTTGTTGAGATATGAACTTAAATGTGAAAACTTGTCACACAACCATAAAAGTGAGGTCAATAATAGAGGACAAATAGCAGACTGGCAAGTACCCACCAAAATCTAACTACAGATCAAATATGGTGGGTTTAGGTACATCAGTTGTTGAGAAATGGACTACAATTTGATAACTTGTCACAGATTTTCATAAAATTCATTAAATTATTGAAACATGAAAGTGAGGACTAGGTAAAATGGCATATGAATAGCTAGCAAGTTCTTATCAAGAACAATCGGCATACCAAATTTAGTTAACCTGGGTCAAACCATTTCAGGGACTTGTAATACATGTCTCATTTCCATGACTTGAAGTCATAGGAAATATATAAATCATGTCTGGATAAACACTATATAAAATTTTGTAAGCAAATTATTTTGCACTTCTTTTTCCTACATCAGATATACAATTTTGTGTAGCCTTTGTTATAAACCAGATAATTGTGATATCAAAATATCAAAATGTACAAAAGTCTTTTTGCATTTTACTGCAAGAAAGTGTGAGGTTAAATTAAAGGGAAAATATCCAGGTTTTCAAATATCATCCTAGGAGAAAGATTACAAGAAAACAGTTCCAATAAACATAAAAAAATATAAAATGAAAATAAGGAAATTTACAAAAGTATATAATAATGACTAAAAATCATAGCAAATGCTTTCATTAACAGTAAAATACATAATGTTTTAAAATAAAATTGTTTCTATAGCAACTGTAGACATTGTAAAATAGATAAAATCATAACATCATTCAAACATATCAAACAAAAACATAAAATAGTGATACATAAATAAGAATGTCTGAGTTTGATATGATTCATGAAAGAAGTTCTTTGAAAGTTAATTTTAATTATCTGAAGGTACACCAGAAATAAATTGTGATTCATTCCTAATCTTTATGTAATGCACATATAAACAATTAAACACGGAAGAAAGTAGACAATTGTTGTTGACCTTTGACCTGAGGTAAGAGCTTCCTACGACAAGATTTTGGTTCTGTTTTGGACTTTTTCTTTGCTGGAGGATTTGGTTCTGCACTTTTTCTTTTCTTTCCTCCTTTTTCAACATTAACTGTAATTACAGGACATTCTGAATTTTGACTACGAACTTCCTCTGTAGGCTGACAAGATACCTTCACACTAGGCTGACAAGTTACTTCCCTTGATTGTTCTTGGCTATGTTTCATATTGTCATCCACAGTTTTACTTAATTTAGTTGAATGCAAATTTTCTTTGTCTTTAAAAGATTCCAATATCTTTTTAGCAAATCCAGATTTTGATGCAGAGGCAGGATGAACCAGGGTTTTACTAAAAAAAAGAAACATTTCTGTAATATGGAAGTTTTCTTAACACACCTCTACAAATGCTCAATATTGATATTGATAGTTTGTGCAAGAGATAATAATTATTTCATGGAACTGAGGGTCATCCATGTACATCAACAATCATTTGTACCCTTAAAAAAACTCAGTACCTCCAAATTCAAAGGTCAGGGTGTCCATATACCCCATTTGCAAAAACCAGTGGGCATGCTGGATGCAAAAAATTGCCTGGTTTATTGATCTCAGCTTTTTGGTCTTTAAAATTACTGAGGGTCCATAAACAGTTACATGAACTATTTGGTATATTATACTCAATGTGTATTGTATTTATTTTTACATGTACCGTAATTGCTCTAATTTTTCGACACTTTTCAAATTTCAGAGATTTTCTCATTTTTTAAAAATTCTAATTTTTCGACACTCAAGTAAAATCGCAAAAAAAATTTCCAAGATCGATGTTTTCGGGTAAAGAAAATACCCAAGCTAATTTTAAATTAAGTTGTAAAAACTCAGCTTGGGGATTTGACATGTTCATTATCACTGTTTTATGGCTTATTAATTCCCTTAATCCGTTAATTAGTCCTTTGAAGTACCACAGGTAAAAATAAATGACACCTGTGATTACGGTCATCTGATCGCCAGAGTGACAATTAAGTTCTTGCAAAGATCCTTTCGTAATGAAATTGAGAGTAAAATAAACAAAAGTAAAATGGCCTTACCATTATTAGAAAAAATGAAATCCAGATGAAAAGAAGGACATTTTTCTAACAAAAACATTTCTTTACCGAATCCCACGCCATATTGAAATGTCAACAAAAGGTAACTCTATCAACGTGGTTACCTTTTTAAACCTCATTATAGTCTGATAAATAAAAATACTGTCAAAAAAGTAGGAAATTAGAGAAATAATAAGAATTAGGGGGTAAAGGTAGAGAAAAACTGTTAAGAGCCTATTCACACAAAAATCTATAACTCTTGATACTGAAGTTTCAGATAAAAAAGAAGGAATTCCTATTTAAATCGAAAGAAACTAAAGTCATTCAGGAAGTGAATTGTATCCTTGACTGCATACAATTAAATCCACATATATATATATATATATATACATGAAATAACTGTTATTAAATTATGTCTAAGAAATTCAAACCTTAAAAACAAGTTTTGAAATTCTTCCAATGCCAAGATTTAAATAATATTTATTAGTATGTGCAACTGAACTGACATTATCAGACCAGACAGAAACTCAGTTAACCAGCTGTTGATAACAAATAAACAACATAAAACTTTTATCACATCACAATTTTTTGGCCTTGGGAGTCAGGTTTCAGCTAAGGGAAATTTACACAAATGGTTTTGGTACAAATCTTAAATAAGTGTCTGATAAATACAAAAACTTACATGAAGAATATCATCAAGGTATTGCTGGAGACGTTTAGTTTCTTCTTTCTCCAATAAAAGTTCATCTGACACTGTCACATAGGCATTATATATCTGTAACAAATTAAGACCTAAGTAATAAGTAAATTCAATTTTACACAATTCTTTGCCTGAGAGAGGATTTAAATTCACAGGAAAATTTGAATTTTTTTTTGCTAATTGAGCAATGTATCTCCCCTAATACAACCTAATATGAATATCAAGATGGAAAATAAATTACCTGTGTTAAGGTCATTCCAGATTTGAGATATTTACTGGTGGCTGCAGCTGATGGGAACATGGTCTCAACTTGCTGATCTGTGGCATCTTGGAAGAAGAGAAATAATCAATCATTACACAAAAAGATATTTGTACACAAAAATGTCATTCATAAGGAACAGTTTTCAATACTGAATTATAATTTTTTTATGTCAATGCTTTTGCATGCATTAACCAAAAAAAAATTGATTTATATAATTAAGGAGGATGTCAGGTCTGAATAAAAACATACTTTTGAACAGTAAATATTTCTAATATTTTTCATAGTAAATCAAGAAAAAAATAAAGAAAAATAAACACAGAAAAAAATGTGCCCATGGGACACAGATGCCCCTTATGTGCAAACAGGAAATTGACAGACCTGAAAAGGGGAGACATGGTACAACTCCCCCTGGTAATGATTTAGACCAAATATCAAATAAATCCAACATACACAAGCTAAGAAATCTTCAAGGAAATTTGAAAGAAGTACTTGAGCACAGATGTACAGGGCAAAACTTAATGTCCCCATGGCCAAAAGGCAGGGGCATAAAAACATAGGAAAACTGTTGTAATAAAGTAAATGTTGAAAGGAAAGAAGCACATGAAATAAAAATAACATAGAAGGCACCGGAAAAAATGTTAAATTTGGTTTTTGAATGTCAAAATATCCGTAATTGTACAGTGACCTGTATTTTTATTTTAGATATTGCCTACAAATGCAACAGAATTCTTGCAAAAATAATACCAGTCAAATCCAATATAAAAAATTTAAGACCCCAGAACCACCTAAATGTCAGTTAGGAAAATTAATTTTATTTCATGTAAGTTTTAAAATTTATCTAAGTACTACATATATACAGGTTAATGTTGTTGTCTGCAAAAATTTTTAATCTAATCATCCAAATTTCAAAATTGTAATTCAAAAATTTGTCCTTTTCCAAGAAGAAAAACCTTTTTTCTACTTACATCACCTGACTTGAAAAAGGGTCAGGAGAGGATATTTTTTTCTTTTGTTTCTGCATATTTCCAATTGAAGAAGGTCCAAGGGAAACAGGGTTGCACAAGACTGTTTCCAACGGCTGATTATTTAATGAAAAATACTGATTTATGTAAAGTCACACTTTTTACAAAAAGTAAATGTAGATGTTACCAAGCCACACATGCAAAACCATCAAAAATTGTGCTTTACTAAAGAATATAGGAAACAAAAATGATGCAAAAGAAAATGAATAGGTTCTAACATTTACACATTTCGAAGATCTCTGATATCTTCCACTCATGTGATAAATTTTTGTATTTTTGTCTAATTCTGCTGTTCTTGTCAGAAAATGACAGACCCTCTCCTACTTGTTGAAGATATTCCCAATCCTCAATATGCGCTACCACAGCTAAGTTTTAAACTGTGGCTTAATATAAAATTGGTTCTAAAACAGGTAACTACTTACTTTTTTTTCTAGCTGCCTCTATTAGATCATTAGCATTAATCAATTCTTGTTTCAGGTTCTTTATAACATTCTCTGAAAATAAATAATATGTATATAGAGATAAATAATAACAAAATGTCTTCAATTTATATATAAAAATTAATTGAAATTACAAATAAAAACAATTTGCAAGGTTTGATGCAGACATTATACTTTAAGCCATTTTAAAATGAATGGTCATGTGACTTGGAACCAACAGGATGTCAGCTGTTTTCAGTAATAAATAAAATGAAGTTGACACATGACTGTGAAATACTATACTAACTAGACATTCTGTAATCGACCACCTTGGAAGTGATAAGGTTAACATGCTTGCCTCGAGTGTGGAAGGTCAGGGTTTGTTCCCTTTCCTGGTGAAACCAAAGACATTAAGGTATAATACCATGCATGATTTACCACGTGATAAATAAAAATACCCAGATTTCTTGAAGAACCTGACTTTATAATAATGGAAAAGATCGGGAAACTACAGAAAAAACTTTTTATTATAGTAAAACTTTTGATATTTAAAACAGGTTTAAAGATATTTATTTTACCCAGAAACATTAATAGTTTTGAGAATTTATGAAGGAAATAACCTTTTCCTCCAACTGTTTAAATATAAAAAGAATTTGACTATTATATTTTTTATGGTCTGGATACCTTAAGATTAGCATTTCCTGCTTCTCCCCTAAGCATGCAGTTTTTTAAAGTAAAAGTAAAGACTGGTCATAAACAATAAATATCATATGTAATGCAATGTTGATCTTTTCTTTCTATTTACTATCTAACTTCTCTTTGTTACCTCTTTCATCTATCTCTTTAAGACATTTCCTTATTTCTTCATCTTTCTGTTTCTCCATTTCTGTATGATCTAAAAATCAAAAAGTATAAATGTAAGAAGAGTGCAGAATCACATCATTGTTAAAGATATACAACAATTGTACAAGTTTTTTCACCATAAACATTTTTAAAAACACTGTAATGATAAAGGATATGAAAGGTAACGGAATAGTTAATTATAACTGAATGTGTATCAAATCTCCTTGAAATATCAAACATGTCAGCTGATTATCTCAGATAGACTTATACCATGTCACCTATAATTTATAACCATCATAACTCCACTACATGTATCAAGTTCCTGTCTCAAGTCAAGAGTCAAGGTCATTGGTAGGTCTTTGTTTTTCACATTGGGTGCATTCGGATATCCACCTACAGTTACCTTTGGGAAGCCCTAAGTTTGGACATCACCATAGGTGAAGCATTTGTCCATGGATTCATGGCTCACCTCCCTAAGATACTTTAAGTTGCCCAAGGAAAAACATGGACATATGCTTCGCCTATGGTGGCGTTCAACCTTAGGGTTACCCAAAGGTATCCGTAGGTGGATATCCGAATGCGCCTATTGTTTAGGGAAATCTACAGCATGTCACACAGATTGGGTTTCCACCATTCTAAAAAGCTTTGTGATGACCTCTCAATTCAGCAGCTCTTGCACTAGGGAGTATGATCTTCTTAGCATTCACTCCATATCTTCTCTTCTTTATCTTAAGAGCTAATGAGGTGTGACAATGCTGGTAGTTGTAAACATAAATAGAATATTCAGATGTTGTTGACAAATATCACATTTATTTCTACAAGCTTTAGAAACAGTAAGGGATGAGTGCCTGCGACAAGCATTTCTCATCTATTCCCCATCAAGTAGAAATAAATTTTTATTACTGATAATGAATTAATATTTTGTTTATCCTCCAATTAGAATTCCAAGGAGATTATTTTGGAAAAGTTAAATTTTGTTGTGAACCATGTCTTTCTACTATATTTTCCATATTCTTTCTTTTTAATGAGTACTACCTTCTGCAGATTTCTGTAATAACTTCTGTAATTCTTCCACCGCTCTGCTTAATTCCTTAACTTTCTCATCTGCTTCTTCTGATGAACTCTACAGGTATAAACAACCAACTAAGTACATGTTAGTGAAGTCCCTGCACTGGATGTTAAATAAACATTTAAAGTACCTATGTACCATAACACGTCATTATTTCATATTAAACAAATAGCAAAGCATTATACCCTATGCAAGCCAAGAAAACTTGCTGACAGGGAAACAAAGTGAAATCTTTTAGAAACTCACATTTGGGTGTAAGGCCCTCTTTTAATGCAAGATCTGCCAACATTTGTACATCAATACTTAATTCTTTATTTGCATAGTCAATTTTCGTAATTAAAATACACTTAAATGCAAGAGCAGCATTATAACTGTTACCAGGATTTGCATATAACAGTAATCACAAATGATACTTTATATCTGTATTCTTGCATTTAACAAACTTAACTGCCTTGAAACCTTGTTTTTTAACTTTCCTCTGTTACAAATAGTTTGAACATTTGAGTTTCCAAAGTTTGATTGTACTGTATATAAAATGATACCTGTTTTTCACCTTATAAGGTTCAATTAGTTAAGATTTAGCATCTAATTCCTGTCTATACTGTTCTTCACTGTGTATCTGAGAGTTTCTTACCTTATACAGTTCTATAAGTTTAGATTTAGCATCTAATTCCTGTCTATACTGTTCTTCACTCTGTATCTGAGAGTCACACACATCTTTAGATTTCTGTATTAGTTTGTCTATTCTCTGTCCCTGGTCATTACAGGTTTTCTTCAGAGTTTCCATGGATTCTGTTAACTGTTTGACTTCATCAGTCTTGTCTTCCAGTTGTGTCTGTATGTCGATCAATTTACTGGACTGTAAAATAAAGTATTTAAATATATACCGTAAACAAAGGTATCCATAACTTTTACCAACCTTTCGTTTTTGATGAAATTCACATTTTAAGTTTAATACGTACTACTGAATGGAATGAAAAGGTAATTAAAAATGAAAAATTGATGACTTCCATTAACTAGATAAACTATCCCTTGAAGGTCCAGATCACTGAATTTGCTAATGGTGGAAACTATCTGGTATGAAGAATTGAACTACAATTGACCTCCAAAATAAGCTTAAGAATCTAATTCAATTAACATTTGTTCTGCTAATGACCAAGGATCTACAATGAGTTGTAACCTAGACCTTCAAGAAAGAGATTCCAATCTTAATTGAAAGATACACAAGTAGTGATTGCCTAATAACCTTATTTCACCCATGCAATTCTTTATAAAACTGGTGTCAAATTATTTTTTAAAGTGATAACCTCATGAACATAACTTAATATATGGTATTTTAATTCAATCGTTTAACATACTACCTATGTGGTTCATTCATGAAGAAATTACAACTGCTATACAATGAGACCATTGTAGTTTACTTTGACTGATATATATATTTATATAGATGGAATTGGTTCATATGCAAGATTAAATAGTGTCCACTGTGAAAAAATGTTTGGAAGAAAATAGTTCTTTTTGATAAAGCCAGAGGACAGAATAAAACACATTGGTGATCATGAAATGTTGTCCTCTTGATTCCTCCTTAGATATATATGACAGAAAGTACACTCTATAACAGGACACTTTTTTGGTTTAGACATACCAATACTTGGAATGATATTAATGACATTATTTTTATGGTACCAATACACTGATTTCATCACATACATGTACTGATTATCATTTGCATCGTGTGTACTATTTATGTATAGCAGAATACTTTCTGGTAGCCCATGCTAATAACCAGCTTTACTGACCTGTTCTTTTCTACAATTCATAAGTTCTTTTGTCTTTTCAGCCAGTTCTTTATTTAGCCAGTCCATCTGTGCTTTCATCTGTTCATTTTCCTGCTGCCATCACTTCTGTTGGAACTGTTGGAATAATTTAAGAAAGTTTAAAACACAATGTAATAAATGATCATTGTAGCCATCTTTATTCAATTAAACATATTTCCTTTATCACTGATTTTGAGCACTAGGTAATTGTATGTATATATAATATGACAACCTCTGTAATGTAAAGTATGCTTCCCATGAGTCCAGAAGGTTGTGAACTTGATCCTCAGCCCAGTCAGACATAAAAATTTGAATTGGCATTTTTGTGCTTTTTCACTAAGCACTCAGCATTTAAGATAATGAGCAAAGATTGGGTGGCCTTGGGTCACAATAATGTGTCTGGGCAAAAGTGAATGTCTTTCTACAGACATATGCTTTTTTTCTGAACTAGCTGAATTCAGCTCTGCATGTCAGTTGTTAAAAACAGGGTTCTTTCAACATAACTCATTAATATGCTCTTGTCCTATATTGCAATTAGACATTTAGCACCATTCAATCAATATAATTGTACAGGATAACATTTTCACTTTAAGAATCAATAAGGTTGGATAATTAAACTTTTTCAAGTTTCAAACATGTGTCAGAAAAAAAATCAATGAAATATCTTCAAACTTGTAATGTATCAACAAACCTCTAGTGTAACCATGGTACTCTGTATGTCAGATAACTTGGCTTGGGCTTCACATTTTGCTGTGTTGGCTTTTGATAGTTTGGCTGTCAACTCTTTCCATTCATCTATGAAATAAATAATATGTGTACATGTTGTAATGTTAGCAATTAATTGACTCCATACTACATCACTGCTGTTAAATACCTTGAATACCATGTGTTTCTGTAATGTCTTTATTAATAAGTTCAGTCGGTGTTATTTTTATATGTTTTCAATAAACCTATGGTGTTTAAGCCTCTGGTGTTTGACCTCTTTTATTTTCTTTGGTAAAACTTTAACAAGCAAAAATTATTTTCAAATCCCTTTTTACATTTTTTATTTCTAGTAAAACAGATCATGTGAGAGGGCAAATTGCATGTAGATACCATCTAAACAAACAATGCTAATTCTTTTCTAATTTGATAGTATATATTTCACTTACCATTAAGCCTATCAATCTCTTTATTCTTCTTTTCCAGTAAGACAGTAAGATCTCTTTTCTCTGCTTCCAACTGGTCATTAGATCGGGTAAGCTGTAACTAAACAGACAATAGCATTTTTGTTAATATAGCATAAATACACACAGTAAATAAAATTATATTCTGATGTTGGCAAATCTCTAGAGAAAACCATTTTGATAAAGTAACAAAAGTCAGAGCTTCTTCAAACCAAATGAATTTGTGAGAAAGAATATGGAATATATGCCAGATCTTACATACATTTATAACAAATATTCAAAAGCCAAAAACTGTTAACTATTTGTTTTAAACAAAGTGAAATTAATTCAAATCAAAACTTACCTGGGATGTTAGACTTCCATCTTGAGATTCCTTTAAATTTGTGTAGTTGTCAGAGACTTCTTTATACTTTTGCTCTATAAAATACAAGTGATGTCTTGTGATTGTTTGTTTGTAACCTTGACAGTATTTCTCTCATATCATGGTTGGTCAGTTTTATAGGAAGAGGAAACCAGAGTACCCAGTATAAACCACCGACAAACCTCATCATATGTTTTGTACAAAGCTAGATGTTAATTCACACACTTTACAAGTTATAGGCTACAGTGTGATGTACATATTATGTCAATACGGCAAAAGTTTAGGCCAATATGCCTGGCAGTCATCTATTTCTTATTTAAGGTTTTGGAAATTAACTCTTTCATTGGCATGATTGGTATCTTAAATTTGTTACTTCATTGATGTTCAAAACTTATGTTTTAGCATTTAAAAGGTTTTGCTACACAATTTAAGGGTATATAGGGAATATATTTATGGGAAATGGGAATTTTTTTTGTGAGGAAAATTGAAATTTTAATTGCAGGTTGAGTCTTGTCAAAAATATAAGAAATCCAAATATGTATGACATAACATACTTCATGGCTAAACTTTTGATATATTTTGACTTAAGCCTTAAGCAGTGGCAAATGTCTTTATGTGTACATTTAAACATGTCAAATATTAATTTTTATTACC
>JAULBM010323505.1:0-13401 GCA_032357055.1 Geukensia granosissima | reverse complement strand
GTAGAAGTTAAAATTCTACTGTCACTTGGTGAGTGGCTGTCTCATGGACAATCATGCCACATCTCCTATTTTTATATCTTACTATTTTCACGAACCAATTTTTGTCGAAATGGTCACAAGTTGGGTTCCGTGAAGAGAATTGAATCAGATGACCCCGCCCGCCAACAAAAATAGCCGCCGTGACCAAACTTAGTTATTCATAGACCTGTAAGGTGAATTTATTAAAATCTTGTATAAACTTCTTGATTTATTAGATTAAAATGAATATATAAGTTTTAATGTCAGTGGCAACTGTTTTCCAGGTTCCGATTCCAAGCTCCTAGGGACTTCTGGTTATACTTCATGTATCTTGCTGTATTGATATTTGTACATATTTCACATATAATGTACAGTTGATTTTATAGTGAAAAGTGGTATTTTACTTACGTTATATGCCGCTTAATCATCTGTGTGCTTTAGCACCCGTTTGAAGTAACTTAGTTATAGACCAAAATGGCATAAAACCGGTTATATGTAGTCACTTTTGCGTAAATGAGACACAGCTATGTTGTATGCAGTCCTGGATGTATGATGCAAATTTAAAGCATCGCTTAAACATGTTAATGTTTTTATCAATGACTTAATTGTTTTCCATCTCTGATTACATATTTCCTTCGGCTAGGATCAGACTAGGAAAACACTAGTGTACACAAGAAAGTAACCTGTGTGCACAAAATGTATAGCTTGTGCGCACAATAAAGTAACTTAAGCGCACAAATTTTGTAACTTGAGATAGTTACTTGTGCGCACAAGATAGTAACTCGTGCGCATAATTATTATTACGTGGCACTCCAGGGCTTCCGTATAGGACACTTTTTTGAGAGATAAAAGTTAATTGTTCACAAATTTGAAACTCGTTAAAGATCAAACCAAGACAAAAAGAGCAACGGCTTGGAATCCTCAAAATCCTGTACTAACACCAGTGGGAACAGGTGTTCTGAAAGGATAAGATCCTTTATCCTGCGCGCAATACCCTTCGTGGAATCCTTAAAGTCTAATACATGTTAACGTCAATCCGAGAAGAGTTCAAACTATTGTTGTATTACCGGTATAAGGTCCATTACTAGTTGAGACACACTGATACCGTATGGATCATCAAATTCATGATAGCGACCATAAAAATTTAGAAAGGACGATTTCAACCTTGATTGGAGGTATCCTTGTTGTGGAAATCTAAGCGACAACAGCAATGCTATCTTTCAAAAATCCTGATCCTTAAGGATGTTCGGGTGTCTTCTGCCATCTTTGATCGCAAACTTGTGATATTGACTTTTTCTATAAAAATTGCGAATTTTAATTCTAGAAAGAAAATTCTTGTACAATCCTGGATTAATATATTGTAATTACTTATATAATGGGAATATCATTTTTAAGCATTAAAAAAGCATTAAGTGTTTTTTCAACATTTAAGGACTTAATCATTTCCTAGGAAGATAGCTCCAATGACTACATATTGCAAAGGAATGCACTATGAAATTATAAATTCATTAATGAAGCAAGAAAATAAAATCGGTAATCCTAATATTTATCTTAATTTTCTGATAATGTATGATTAAAGCTATCTCTTCCTGTTTAATTATAATATTCAATCGTTTTGTGTCCTCTATATGAAGACAAATGTAGTTTTTTCCTTTATAGTCTTTTAATATTGCACAACCCATTACTTGAAAACGAGTTCGGTGACTTAGACATTTGATTATAATTTTTTGAGAAGCACAATATAGGTTATGTTTTGACATATAGTATGTAAAATTTCTATCGATTTTTTTTACACCCCAAACACCTTAAAAAGATACAAGATCAACGAATCTACTGCGAAACGTAAAACGCATCGGCATGGAAAAGAGGACTATGCAACAAAAATACGTGAAGATAGGAAAATTAAAGTCATACCGTTTGTCGTAAATCTTAGAAATATGTCTTGGTCAATTTCAAATCATAAATCTATGTATTAAGTAGATTTTGTTTAGTCTGTGGTTTCTTAATTGCTAGTTTTCGGGGATATATTTGGTCGAGATGCTCACTAAACTGTAAGATTACTTGATGACAAAACATCATCGGTATAGCGAGAAGTAAATTAAAGGATCTGGTTAAATTTTTTGTTGTTCGCAATAGTTCCTGAATTAATTCTGTTTCATAAGCGTACGACAAAATCCGCTAGTAGAGGCGCACAATTCGTGCTCATTGGACAATGGGCTTTATTGAATAATTATGCAAAATGTTAAAGAATCAGATTTGATATAGTGAAGCAGATCTGTCTAATTTTTTAATATCCACATTTGATTAACTGCGCTTGTCATTGTGTATATATTGTGTATATATTGGTTATCACAGTCATTTTTTAAGGTCTTACTTGACGATTAACAGTATCGAAGGATTAAAAACGACCCCCTCTACAAAACAGCGGGGAACAAGTGCTCTAGAAGGATAAGCATTCCCCGTATTGGAATCATCAAGCTCTTATCCTAATTTAGAACAATCCGAGAAGGGGTCAATTTATTTTTGTATAATTCGGAATAGTCGCAACTTTTACAAATACAGAATATTATCTTTCGGCATTTATTTCATATTATTATTTGCAATTAAATGACTAAATAGCATGATTAACAAGGAAGAAACGAAGTATTGAACCGAAGAAATTTTCGTTAAAATTCAAATGACAGAATAGAAGACTTATTTTGGGATTCTGATAATACTTTAAGACAAACTCATGTTTGAATACCCATAATTGACCTGTTACCGAAAATTCAACAATCAGTGACCTCTTCTCCTATCGACATCAACGCGGAGTTAAAAGATATTTCGACGGGTGCTGCGGAAATGAGAGGAGATGCCTACCCTTCCGGTGCACCTGAACCCAATCCTTGTATGCAAAATAGTTCGTGGAGTCCTTTACCGATTTGATTCAATTTGTGACCATTCTGAATAAGATATTATGATTTGACACTGAGTTTACCCTGGAGACTTGAATACTTGAAGACAGGGGATGCTTAACTTTCTGAAGCACCTGATCCCATTCGTGTTTTGTTTATGAGTTGAAATCTTTCCAACATTGTAATTCTTATATTTAAAATAAATTTTTTTACCATAAATGTGTTACTGAATTCTAAAGTAAACACAATCTTCAAGATATGACATTTTACTAAACTTAATTCTTCCCAATGAATATGTTAAGCCTGAAATGTTAAAGCAAAGAAAGGATTAATTATATAGCCTTTCGTTCATCCATTAATTTTTTTCTTTCTTAATTTTTTTCCAAGCCTTATAATGTCAGACATTATATACCGTAAGTGTTATTCTTTTTCAGTACGACAGTTACATTTGGTGTTGCAATTTAATTTTTAGTATATTGTTTAGTACTATCCTTATAGTGTACGCTTCAAGGGTACCATTGCTGAACAATTGGTAGAAAAATTAACATTGGGTACACTTGTCATAATGTTTGGGACATTTGTATTTAGGGATTATTTCCGCTGTCGTCTCGTTACAAACAATTTGTTACAGTTCGTAATGAGAAAAATTATTGAGGTTTATTCTATTGTTGTATTGACATTGAACAATACAACATTCAGTGAGCATCTTGATATACGCCAGTGACCTGAAATTAAAGAGACTACAGAGTCGGGCATAAACTATTTTTCTAGCTTAGATTTATTCGTCGAAATACACTCAAGACGGTAGGCTTATTTGTAAGATATGACAAACGATATGATTTCAATCTTTTTGTTTTTTGCATATCTACATGTAGTTAGAAATAGTCTTACATTCTTAGGATGGTTCATGTCTCGTAGTTGATCCGATACACTTGTGTCTTTTCCAAGTATCGTATTTTTTTCTTAACAGATGGGTGCAATCTAACAAAAACAACAAAAATACATCAAATCAATAAGGAAATTCGTTTTTCCGTATATTTTACAGTTGCATCATGAATTGGTTGATGGTACATCGTTAATGAATGACGACTTGTGGCATGAAATTTCGATATAACGTTGAACTCTTTTCGGATCGTTGCTTCCTGTCATGTATCTCTTTGCCATGAATTTCAGATCTGTCACATGAGTATTATACCCCTGACTTTGTATTGGGAAAGCCAGCACTTGTTGAAATTTATACTTTACGTCTAAAGTCAACATTATCCTATAAAGGACATAATTTTGGCTTTACCTATAGAAAATTAACAAAAAAAAGGTATTTCATTCATTTTTATATGAAAAAGATGCCCTTGAGGACCGTGCTCGGCCTAACAAATAAAGAAAACTAGTCGAAATTGTCTACATTATACTCGTTTTTAATCCTCTCAGTAGTAGTCAAACCACAAGATACACCCCAAGTTTGACATCTATTATGTGATTATTGATTAATATGATCAGCGTGAAGATTTTAACGTAATACACATGGACTCATTACGACAAGAACCAAAAATCTCCCAAAATAATGATAAAAAAAAAAAAAACATTTCCAAAATTCTAGGTTTACGGATGTTTATTACGTGAGAACTTCATCACGAGCACTTTTAACAGAAAAGACCAGCATATTGAGTGCAATTATTTTCTATTCTCAAAAAAATTTTTAAATGATATATACTAAGGTTTTTATGATACTAAGTTTTCTAGGCCGAAAACAAACCTTACTGAAACTTCTCCATAAAGCAACCATATTAAGGGAAAATTAAATGCTTACCAACATATTCTATCCACTATGTAAGTTATCTGCCTGTCACAATTAAAAAAAAAAGCCTATAAATGTTGTCCCGTGTATACCATTTTAATATTTTATGTTTTACAGTTGTAAATTAATCAACCGATAACCTAAATATTTTAATATCATCATTTTGTTGTTGGGGTGGGCATTTTAGAGCTTACCTAACAATGTGGAGTTTTGTCTATTGTTAAAGGTTTCAAAATAGCATGAACATGTTTGTTACTTATACTTTTTATCCCTGTCTTATACAAAAACACACACCAGTTATTTCCATACTCATTTCAGTCAATTATTTTTTCTAATCGTGCATTAATCATTTATTGCACGCATTTTGGTTATTTAGAGGGAAAATATCAAATAATAAACCAGCATTTATCAGTGGTATTACTTTTTAATGAATTCAGGAGTCCTAAAGTGTAACTACAAATTTAAATGTTCATTTAAGGACCAGAATTGGCAATCACGCGTTTAAATATCCCATGCACTGGTTTTCGATAATTTTTGTCATCGTGATATATTATATTTTTAGAATCATTCCGGTATTTGGTCTCTCTTTTATTCTGTCATTATGTCATTTACTAATGCTTGCCAAGTATAATGCAATTTTACTATTGTTGAACCCCTTGTTGAAAGAGTTTCCCTTACAACTATTTTACAAAACGTTTATTATGTTTTAACTTATATACTTATTAAAAGACATCTACATGACATGTTTATACGTAAACAGTAAACAATGATCATTTTGACTTGAAGAAACCTATTTAATCTTGTTCTTCTGTATTTTCAATATGTGAAATATATGCTCATAAAATATAATTAATTAATACTTTAAACTGGACAAAACTTCCATAATTGTGATTTGATTCTGTCCAATCCGTATAACATTAAAAAATAACTCAACTCTGAACTGTGTGCTTCGTGTTTGTTTTCAGCTTCAGAAAATTGTGTTAATGACATAACCGCTTTATGCAAGCAACTCAGATGTTCTTAAAAAACTTTGCAGAAAAATTAAAAAGTTAAATAAGATAAGACCAATCCAACAATTGGGAATATTTAATTATCGCCATTGAGGAAATCAAAATTTGAAAAAATCATCCTAACTCCTTTGATGATATCTCAATCTTTATTACTGCACTTATTCCTGAGATTGTTATCATTTTAATAGGTCATTCGCCACAACGGTATCGATCGTTGATTGTTCCTGTCGAACTTCCTTAACCAGCACAAAATTACATAATTCCTGAAATGTGATAAACGGAGAAAATATATGATCGATGGATATGTCATTTGATTGGATTAGACGACGATCCTAATTGAAACTTCTGTTTTTAGATACTTAGTAATTAATATAAAAACAATCCTGAATTAACAGTGCAATGCACATGAACATGCAAGAATATTTAATGCAAATACCCAATATCCTGTACAGAGATTACTGTGAAAGTTGTTTATAAAATGCATGGAACATTTCTGCGTCATTATGAGTGTTTGTGCATGTATTAACGGTTTGGTCACATTGCGAGACAGTTCTCAGTATCAACTTAAACATAGAAATCGCTTTCCAGAAACAAGTTGTACCTGTATAACTGGAAATGAAACACAGAACGTCGGTTCAGTGGGAAAAGCGTTTCGAATCTTGAGTGAGAAGAATAAGAGGTAGCTCCTGGGAATGGCTTTTTACTTAGTAGTAGGAGCACCTCAGAAGCTAAGTGAGAAGACATTTCTGTGGAACATGCTCAATAGAAAACAAATGATTGGAATCACATTTTACCTCTCTGTTAATTACACTGCAGTATTAAGTTTTTTTGGCTAGAATTATGGCTTTCATATTTTTTAGGAACAAACAGCGGTGATCACGTCCAAAAGTACGAAAGGGAGTGAAAAAGGTGATGTGTCATTTAAGGATTTATGTTTTTTATTTTTTTGTGTTTTTCTCAATGTTCAAATCATATATTCATTTACTCTATATCTGCACCTATTTACTACTTGCATAGTATTTAAATCAATACAAACGTATATTATAATCTGCGCATGTTTATACTATATATCTGTTTATAGTTTTATACAAATATGCAAGTGAATCGACTCTAGTTTTGTACCTGTTTCCGGTAATACAAAAACATAAATTGAGCTATTCTTGGATTGACGTTAACGGGTGTTGCGCGAATGACAGGGGGTGCTTACCTTTCAGGAGCACCTGATCTCACTCCTGTTTTGTAAAAGAGGTCGTGGATTCCAGACTTTTGTTCCTTTTTTTAACATTTTATCTTTTAGTTTGTTTCAAATTTGTCTGGTCTCTTTGAACTATGCACTCTTGGTCTCTTGCATGGGTATTCTACACGGGACTTATATAATGTAGTTTGAGGAAGACTATATATGTCGGCACAACTTATGTCCTACCCCTTTGAAAATTGTTTAATCTAAACTTAGGATTTCATTATATTATTTATTGACTATTAAACGGTTTACTGTTTCTTTCTGTTTACATAAAAGTATTAGCTACACAAACGATACCAACAGTTACAGTATACATCCTACAAAATGCACTTCACATTAATTTGGCTTGCCCTAAACAACAGGTTTTCATTAATTTGGCTTGCCCCAAACAATAGGTACACATTAATTTGCCTTGCCCCAAGCAACAGGTACACATTAATTTGGCTTGCCCCAAACAACAGGCACACATTAATTTGGCTTGCCCCAAACAATAGGTAAAACGTGTCAAATATTGAGTGTTATAGGATTTTACAAACTGTTACAACATGGGAGTTCCACAGCCATGATATACAGTTCAATTTAGATAATAGAGGTAATCAAATAATCCAAAAGCACAACAAACTACAGGAATCACCAAAAACCGACAAAATCAAACGATACGATACAATATCATATGATCTACATTGATTATTGATTCAACGTGTTCAAGCAAATAATTTGCTGAAGTTTTAATAGTTTTTCGTGAACAACCTGTTATCTCTTGACCACATGTGATTGGAAGAAAAACAAATTCATGCAAATATGTACAACTACCACAACATGACCAATAAATAAAACAAAACTATAGAAGAACGAAAAATTACTTAAAATTTGGATTAGAAAACACTTGCTGCAACCCACAATCTTACTAAAGTCATTTTTGTTGGTTAGGGTAAACTTTACATGCTCTATTCATATAAAACAATTCAATATACACAGGAAGTGGAGAGCTTTGTTAAAAAAGACTAGTTTGCTGTCCCTCCCTCATTTGTGCCATACACAATCAGGCTTGGGATCAATTACTTTGAAATGTAATGCATTACATTAGCATTATATTGTGAATTTCGCATTACCATTGGAATTTTACATCTTTCCCGATAAATAATACATAACATTGCAATTGCATTAACCAATGTAAAACATTGCATTACATTTTACTTTTTCATAATACAGAAAACATTTCAAAGATAAATTTCATTTATTTTACATATTTAGAAGTGCCACTTTTTCAAACACATTTTTCTTTTTTTTAGTTTCAAGTACTTTTCTCAAAAATATAATTTAATTACATAGCAATATTTAAAATGATGTTTCTTAAGAAATCAATAAACATGTCATATAAAGGATTACCTAATACTTTGATGCCTAAGGACAACCGTAATTTGAAAAATTTGAATGCGTGACAACATTTAAATAATAATTCAATGTAATATTACTTAATTGGGCATCAAATATATTAAATTTATAGAGAAAATAAACAATTGATAGTTTAAAAATGAACTTCTACATTTTTTTAATTTCAAGTACTTTTCTCAAAAATATAATTTAATTACATAGCAATATTTATAATGATGTTTCTTAGGAAATCAACAAACATGCCATATAAAGGATCATCTAATACTTTGATGCCTAAGGACAACCGTAATTTGAAAAATTTTTAATGCGTTAAAACATTAAAATAATCATTCAATGTAATTTACATTTTTTATGTTTCTATAATTTCTGCTAATTTTTTTTTATTCCGTATATATTTGTTGATTATTCCTTAAATGGTTTTTGTTTTAGCTGAGGAAAAATATTTTACCAAAACTCTAAAACATTTTCTTCAAATTCTATATTTTAATACTCAGTTATAGTTTAATTTTTCCCAAGGTTTAAGACCTTTCTTAACACCAATTTTCTGAGAACGATAAGAAGGTTTCTGAATAATTTAATTTTTTTAAAACTTGATTTGTGCTTTGAAACCAACCAATTAACCAATATTAAAGCTGGACAGAATCTACATTTTGCCTTAAAGGTGTCTTGTATGTCTGGTGGTAACTCTTACTGATCTCATATATTCTCCAAACTAGGCATTGAAAAACACCAGACAACTGTGACCAGTGAATAACACTTACAACTACCCACTTTAGTTATATACTTACGGAATTAAGAAACACAACGCCTTTTCTTATAATAAACTAAAATCATTTAATTGTTTTATGATCTATGCTCATTGTACATCCACATTGAGATGAAAAATCAATTTAAACCAGCCTGTGCCGTATAGGATAAATCTCGCGAAATTGGGCACAAATTTCACCCACTCAATTTCAGTCACCCAAATAACTCTTCACTCAGCTCTTCCTGTCAAAATTATTTGTTGCATTCATGGCCCGAATGACTTTTTTCAATAAGACGTTATTTGATTTTGCAATGCTACGATTTAATAATAAAGCTATTGGGATGTTGCGGAACACGATAGGCCAATGGGTTGTTGCAAGACATTTTAAAGGGAGTACAACTGTAATTCAACCATACGCCGTTTATTTCATAGATTAAGAAGAAGTGGAACAGTTACTCATTGCCCAAGATCTGGTCAACCCCAAGTTACTTCGTATTGTCAGCACAATTTCATTCGACTACGTCATCTAAGCGACCGATTTACAACATCTAGGTCAACAGCAAAACAAGTCATTGGTCGTCATGCATGGCAGCAGGAATGGCGGAATATCTCTAGCAAAACAGTCAGCATGTGTCAATACATGCGAAGAATAAAGGAGCTGTCATTTGGAGCAACGTTTGCAAAACTTGTTACTAATGAACAAAGTCAAGGTAAAGAAATAAACGAGTTGTTTTAATAAGGAATCTCGTCTCATTCATCATTCCTTTTTCTTGAATCAAGTTCATTCATTAAGATAGAATTAAATCAGTTTGTAGGCAATTATATTATTGAATCTGACTATTCTTAAAGAAAAAATTACACAAAATATTAAGTGTTGCGTTTTTAGAGTCCGTCAGTAAATGTATAATCTTTGGATTGTTAGAGTAAAAGAACACTAGTTTTAAAAAAGTCTTGAAGGCAATATAGAGGTACTATTAATAATAAGATTATTTACCTTAATTATTCCAATAACATATAATATTTAATTTCTTATTAGAAGTTTATAATTGACATAAACATATTAATTGTAAACAAAACATAAAAGTTATGCTATGGACTGGCAAGTAATTGAGACAGAACATCATTTTTTGACAAAAGTAATGATTACATTACAAGTATTTGTAACGCAGAAATTGTGCATTACAAATTACTTTGCAATACATTAATAAAATGTAATTTTACATTGCATTTCAATTTCACAGTACCATTACTCTTTGCCTATACAGGCTATACACCATCACAAAATCGGAAATTATGGCTGCAGCTAAATAAAGTATATAACACAATTACCGAACAAATCAAAGTCCATAAGACATACGGCAAAATAGGTATCACACCACCGGAAAGTTGGTAACCGCAATGGTCCTGACTTTGGTACAAAGGATACACCTGCTCCTCATCACCGTTTTCGAATGATTTCCCCATGGAATGAGCAGAGATGAATTTTCTTCTGATATGCATATCTACACATCTTGTCTTCATGAAAAGTTTCACTGAAATCCATTGAACGGTTTAAGAAATTGGCTTCAAAAGTATGTGGACAGACAGGGCAATTCCTCAAACTTTGGGTATAATGATCATACTTATACTGTAGAACTTATAATTACCTGTGTCTTCTTTTTTTCCGGAACCTCCTTCCACAACCTTTGATAATTTGCCTGCAAATCATAAAGTTTACATTACACTATTGTAATATTCTTACATTTAATTTATAACAAACAATTGCACACAAGTCACATTTTTTTAGTTGCAGACCATTTCTGCAGTATAGACTGAATTTTTTCTCCATTTTAAATGCTGAATCTTCAATAAAAAGCTGAAAGTCCCCTACAAAACATATGTATATGATTATTGAAAAGTTTGATAAATTATTTATTCCGACATGTTTCTACTTTGACAAATAAATATTAATTATTTAGGTATTTTAGTTAAAAGGAGTTCATACCTATTCTGTCTTCTAGAACTTTTATAGCTGCCCTGTAACTGTCTATGGATTCATCATATTGTTTGTTAAAGCAATAAGCTAAACCTAATTGGTAATATCTGATAGCTATAAGGAAAACAAACACATTCTTGCAAAATGAACTACAATATTGAATAATATTCGTGATAAAAATAGCAGTTAAACGTGATGCAATGATTTTAAGCATAGAGAAAATGTGACCATGGTACACAGATGGCATTGTCTCCACAAATACTAAATACTTAATTACAAATTCAGATTGGCTCGCTCCTCATATAATGTGTTCAAAATTTTTTTAAAACTGTACTTGGGACATCTTCTCTTTCACTTTTAGAAATTTTCATTGTTCATTGTTATTCCGAAATGTAAAAATTAAAATTTGCTCGCTCTTTCTCTCTCTCAAATTGAAAAAAAAAAATATCCAGAAATGAAGTTGCACTCCAATATTTTGCTATTGCAAGAAAAAAAATTTACATAAAAAAGTTTAGCTCGAACTGGCCTATTTTCATCACTTAAAAAATCCAAAGAACTAGAAATAAAGGACAAGGGTCGTTAAGGCCCATTTTTGGCCCAAGAATTTGGCTAGAAAATGAAAATTGGCTAGTATCTATTATTATATTTTTTTTTGTATTGATTAATGTCTATAAAAAGAAAATTCAACAGAATTTTTAGTTTATTTAGTTCTACAATGGTCATATGACACATAGAAAATGATTTAAATGTGAAAATACTAAGAAATTAATTAATTTGATGCAATATTTGATACTATTTTGGCGATTTTGGTAAAGATAGCACAAAAACATCACAACCAAACTTTGTGCAGTTAAAGATCTATCAAGTACAAATGTTTTGTTAAAATATCTTCATGATGTTTTTGTCCAATCAAATCTATTTTAAACAAAACACCTTTAAAAATAAAGTTTTTTTACCTAAAATGTTAAGTTATTGTCAAAATAGTCAAATATACCCTTTCATTTTGTTGAAATGACGAAAAGTATACAAGAAAAAGTAATAAATTAAAAGATGATTATTAAACAGCATTTCACAAGAACTTATTGTGTCACAAAATCTAAAATTTGGGCCAAATATGGTGCCTAACGTATCTACTCCTTTGGGGTGGCCTAAGTAGACTTATTACAGATCTGAAAAGGGAAGAAACATTAAACCTCACTCTGATAATGCTACATGAAGATCAAATCAATCCAACACACAAAAGCCAAGACAATTTAGAAACTTGACAGACATGGTCAAAATTGGTAGCACCAAAACCAAAAGGGCGGATTAAAGTGTTGTCTGGAGATGTTCAAAAACATGCAGAGAACAAAAAAATGTACAGAAAAAAGTTTCAAGATATTGAAGGTGATTGAGCGAGGCTGTGTTACACCAACTCTATGATTGCAGCTGTATAATGTAAAGGATACGTTTCAGCTAATGATCTATCTTCAGGTTCTAATACTGTTTTCTGGATTTTCAAACATTCATTAAAGTCTGATATGGATTGTTCATATTGTTCTAAAAAAAACAAATTAAAGTCATTAAACAATGTGTAAAAGCATTTTTAACAGATTTATTATAATGGATAATGCAGTAATTGGTATGTGGTTTGCAAACACCTAGACAATGTAATTTATTCACATTTGTGTTTAAAAACAAGGTTGAGCATTGTGAATATGAAAATGAAAAGATAAATGTCAGAGACTGCACTCCTACCACAAGAAAAACTGAGAATTTACAAATATACATGTCTCCCCATGGCCTTTAACAAAGGTGGAATATCACTCCTTTTGAAAAACCAGGTGGCAGTGTTAATATAACTGCAAATATCAAGCAGATGGATGAATTATTCAATATCATTTTTCTCATTATGTTCAATCAGCTATCTGATTGTTTCTGGTAGTTTATACTATGTTAAAAGGCTGGCAAAACAATGGTGTGCAGCCTAAAAAAATGCAAAATCGATTACAGTCGAACCTCGTTAAGTCGAAGTTGTAGGGACCTTCGGAATATGTTCGACTTATCCGAGGTTCGACTCATCAGAGGTCGGGTAGGACATCATATCTTTTACATGTATATGAAGGTAGTGACACAGTACAGATCGGTCAATGTACGTTTCGTATCCTATGAATGTTGCTCCCGATTGTTCGTGCAAGAATTTGTTATAACAAATTAAATAGAAAACTTTTAAAAAAATATGTTTACTAAATATAACGTTAAATTGAAAGCATTTACAAGTTTCATCGCAAACAATACTCATTATTGTTTACACAGGTAAGTTCATATAAATTACGGAATGGAATGT
>JAULBM010323494.1:0-13402 GCA_032357055.1 Geukensia granosissima | reverse complement strand
TCGGTTGAAATGAATTTAACACTTGAGATCGATACTGGAAACCAATAACAAATATAATTAAAACTTAATACAAAATAAAACAAAAGTATAGACCACAAAAGTGTACTCACAGTTGCTCTCTGCTAGTTAAAAATCCTAAAGCAACCGATCAGGAAACCAAATTTTCCCTTACACGTCGAATTAGATTTAGTATTTAAATATCATTAGAAGTCAAAGAAAACATGGGTAGTGCAAATGCCAATATGAAATATATATAGACAAGAAGAAGAAAATGTTATAACAAGTATAAACTCTTAGTTTCGTTTTAAGCTATTAACAAGAAAGTCAATATTAGTTCCGATAAAAACCATATTTAAAGATTTTATAACAATTCTGTGACGATATCCTTTACGAATAAGTTTATTAAGATGAATTTTAAGACCATGTGGATTTTGGTTAAATTTCCGAGCTTTATTTAACACATATGATATTCCATGTTTTATAAGATGATTACAAGTACATCCGAATTATAATACCAAATCTTTATATTTATGAAAGAATTTAGTGAATGTTTTAATCAATTTGTTGTAACGAAATCCTTGGCCCAACAATTTTTCAGTTATACAGAGACTGCGTTCATTAAAGTCTGAAACGGGGCTTCAAACACGTGCATAACGAACAAGCTGAGAAATGTACACCCGGTACGAAGGAGCCTAAAGAACTTTCTCGTCAAGGAAGGGAAAATTAACAATTGGGAATGAGAAATCATCCCTCTTGTCGTAAATTTTGGTGGAGATTTAACTTGAGAAATAGATACATCTAAGTCGAGAAATGGACACTTGAGGCTATTGTTATTGGCTTATTCAAAGTTAATTCCTTTGGATAAATCTCGGAAGTATATTTGTAGAAGTCTGAATTATTAACGGAAAAGATATCGTCAAGGTAGCGGTAAGTAATGTTAAATTTGTCTATCAAGTCAGTTCTAGAAAGATCCTTATGAAGTTTGGCCATAAACTGAGATTCATAACAGTAAAGAAACGAAAGGTTTTTTCTTAATACAACAATGCATACAGATTATTATCTGTGTTTATTTTTGACATCAAAAGGCAAAGACCTACCCGCACGCAGAGGCAAAACAAAGAAAAACACAACTTTGGCCTAAACTACACAGATATAGTATGAGGATTAATAAAAGATTGATATTTATCCCAGTATATTCACGTTCGTATAAGGCATAAAACATTTTTTTTTAAATTTAGAGTTAATTAGAAATAATAAAGTGTATACTTTTCTCAAGCAACAAACTGTCTCTGAAACCGTTCTTTGTTTTAAGAAATAATTTCATATTAATATTTGTGTTGTCTTGAAATTATCATTGTGATCATTCTGGATTTGTTGCATCAGTGTGACCATGCGTGAATGGCTACATTGGCCTGACCATTCTGGAATGGCAACATCAGTGTGACCATTCTGGAATGACGACATCAGTGTGACCATTCTGGAATGGCTACTTCTGGAATGGCAACACCACTGTGACCATTCTGGAATGGCTAAATCAACGTTACCTTTCTGGAAAAGGTAAATCAGTGTGACCATTTTGGAATGACAAACCAGTGTGCCCATTCTGGAATTGCAAAATCAGTGTGATCATTCTGGAATGGCTACATCAGTGAGACGATTATGGAATGGCTAGAACATTGTGATCATATCTGGAATGGCTACTTCAGTTCTTCTGATTTTCAAGTGTATTTTGTAAAGTTGAGGAACTTTATCTGTATTTCCACTGTTAAATTTGTCATTTCATGCCACAAGTAAGTTCAAAGATTTGGCAAAAGAAAGAAGTAGTTAACCTTATATCTTGAATGTACTGTTTTCACATTGCATTTTAAAAGCAAACAGTTTTATTTCCTGCTATTAGCTAGGAGCTTATTGTCAATTTTTCATATTGAATGTTAGTGTATATTTAGAAACCAGCTAATCTCTGTGGAATGATTTCACTGTTTACACTGCATGTTTAAAAACAACATATGTATTTTGTTTACAGCTTGGAATTTACTGCCCACTCCTTTAGTTTAGAAACAATGTATGTGTATATTGTAACTTAACAATGGACTAAGGATAAAGCTGGTTGGATAGAATCTTTCAAAAATCAATGTCCTAAATATTCAGTGTGAAATTACAAGTTAATTCAACCTTTTAAAAATTTGAACATCATTTTAAGTGCATTAAACATGTTAAATACTATTTGCAGAATATATATGATGCCATGCTTGTATTATCAAGCAAATAACTGCAATTTAAATATTGAAATTCAGTGTATGTAATATTTTCACTTTATAAAAATGATTAAATACTATCAAATGTTATTGGAAATAACAAATGTTAAATTGATAACAAAGATTAAAATTTTCAATTACTTTCATACATTCAAATTGAAACATATTAGTAATTCTGATGTATCCTTGTCCTTTGGTCTGTATCATAACAAGCTATGTAATCCGTTTTTTTTTGTTTTTGTTTTTTTATTACTTAATAAATTTTACTCAACATGTGAGAATTATATATTGCAAGTTATAAACTCTAGTTTTTCTTTAATTTCAAAAACAAATCATAACAAGCATATGGCGAGAGTTGATAAGGGATGTGCAATTCTCACTAGTTGTGAAATATTAATACTATTCTGCATAATCAATTTGTTGTTGAAGTTTAAGCAGGGAACTCTATGTTTGGCTTGATTTTTCTGTGAGGTTAGCAGTTTATATGCAGAAGTTGAAATCAACATGATATCACAAGCAAACAGTGATCTCTGTATACGAAATTATTGGCATTTTTGTAATTTTCCCTTTGATGTTATTGCCTGATATTTCCAGTATCACTTGCGTGTGAGCTTACAGTCGTGATACTGCAAATTATCAGGTAAGCAGTGACGTAATATTGATAATGATGTTCCTGATAAAAGGAAAACGGACGTTTTAAACGTCTCGACTGAAATTATCATTAGTATCTCAGCGAGCTCGCTAGAAGTCTTGACCTTCAAAACGTCTATTATTCTATATATATACTTGGTCATAAATAATGAATATTGACATTTTCTGGGTCAAAAATTCAACTATGGAGACTTGCATGCAAAAACTATGAGCAACAATGCCAAAAATCTGTAGTCTAATCTCATTATTTTACTTCAAGCTATAAAAGTGTCCGATTTAAGATTTTTGTCCTATGGTTAGATTTAGCAGTTCTGAAATCCACAATTTTGTGAAAAAATACCAATTTTGCATTGTAGATAGATTCCTTTCCAATGTTTAATTTCATCCAATTTGATTATTTATCTATCCTCTAATATCATCCTGCAAGCGTTATCTATCTTTTCCTTATAAGAATTTTGCTTGACAAAGTATAGTCATTCCTTTTTCTCATGTAAGGTCGAAAATTAAAATATTCCATATTTATCAGCAAGAGAATGTATCAGAAAAGCGTGTTGAAATATCTATTCATAGAATAAGCCAATCAATTATAGTTTTGTTTATCACTAAGCGGTAAATTAACAAGTCTTTTGTTTCCATCAGTTTTACGTGAGAAATTGAAAAAACACCCAAATAGAAGCTAAGATTCAAAATTTTCTTGTCATTTCTTAATATTATAATAACAACATAGACTAATTATTTCATAAACATATTTTTCCTCTTTATTCAGAAATATAGTAATCAACTGAATAAAATGCATAAAATAATTTGGTTCTGGTTTTTTCATTCAAAAGCTCAATAAAACATGCTTTTATCAAGACTGATATCAAAATTTTCTAAACAAATAGGCATATTAACAAGTTTTCCAAGATATACAAGTCCTAAGCATTCTATACAATAAATTATCAAAAAAATTGGTTTGGGATACAAGGAACTATTATTTTGAAATATAAAATGTTTTTTGGAGGCAACTCTTTTAAAAGATTCATAACCAAAATTCAAGCAGTACCTAATATTTAAGTGTTGCCATTGTAAACAAAGCAGTCTATTTAAACCCCAGCTTGGTAGAATTTTTGGATCATTATTTGGTCAACAACATCATGTTTTACTGGTGAGAAATTAAGAATTTGTTGAGATATGCATGTATGTGTCAGTAAGTTGCAAATTAGGAACATGCCTGACACTCATTTTCTGACATATGCACACCGTTATCTATTAATTGTACACCAAACATGGGTATTAAATCTGAAAAAATATGTTAATGCTTGTGGATATAGAAATCGTAACAATCCTTGGAACTTAGAATCCCTGCAAATGCCGGCTACACATAAGTGCAGAAGTAGATGACTTATATTATACTACTAATGGTAATGTAGCCATTCCAGAATCCAGAATGGTCACACTGATGTAGACATTCCAGAATGGTCACACTAATGTAGCCATTCCAGAATGGTCACACGGATGTAGCCTTTCCAGAATGGTCACACTGATGTTGCCAATCCAGAATGATCACGCTAATAAATTCAAGACAATACAAAAAAATAATAGGAAATCATTTCTTAAAACAGACCGGTTTCAGAGGCAGTTTGTGTTGCTTGAGAAAAGTATACACTTTATAATTTCTAATAAACTCTATAATGAAATAATTTTCTGTTTTATGCCTTATACGCTGAATATACTGGGATAAATATCAATATTTTATAAATCCTTATATATCAATATTTCATAAATCCTTATATCATACTATATCTCAGTCTTTCAGTTTAAAATAAGTTGTCATAGTCGATGCCTGGGCTATTTTCAGCAAATCTATATATTGCTGTGATGAAAGTAAGTGGTATTCATATGATGACAAAGATTAAAATTGTTCCAAAATGTGTTGCAAGTTAATGGCTAAACAAAACCTGTTTGTTTAAAAAAAAAACACTGCATGAAGTCCGTTATGCTTGCTCTCTTTCGGCTTGAGACATAATGTATCGCAAAAACCATCTCTTTTGTTTATTTAAAAACCTAGGGAATTACCTCCGGGAATAGTAATTCAAAGAAAAATACTTAGGCTTTATAACCTTTATCTTTTCAAGGACTAAATATTCCGTTGAAAAATAAGATATGTACTTTATCATATCACATAATCTACCATCATCTCATATCTACCAATATCTTGGGTTTTCGGCGCAAAGTTTTCTACCCGATTATAAAAATAGGAGATGTGGCATGATTGTCCATGAGACAGCCACCCACCAAGTGACAGTAGACTTTTAACTTCTACAGGTCCCATTATGGCCTTCAACAATGAACCAGAGTCCATACCCATCTTTTTACGTAATTACATTCCGATAATTTACTTGAAAAGAGTATTTCATTATAGCTTTGCTAAAAATGGATAACTTTGCAAGATTTTAAAATTGTACAAGATATTTGATTTGTTTGGCGGACGTGTGTTTCTGTCGGCATTCAAATGGAGACCAAATGTGCATCACTTTTCGCCGATTTATTCCTTTATTTATATGAAGCTGACTTCCTACAGAGCCTTCTGCAGAGAAAAGAAAAAAAAGTTGACTCAATTGTTTAGTTTGAAGTTCCGCTATGTAGATGATGTCTTTTCACTGAATAACTCTAAATTTGATGACTATGTTAACAGCATCTGTCCAATTGAACTTGAAATCGAAGATACTACAGAAACGGAAAAGTCTGCTTCATACCTAGACTAACACCTAGAAACCGACAGTAAGGGCGGGTTAAGAACAAAACTTTACGACAATAAAGATGACTTTGATTTTCCGATTGTAAACTTTGCGTTCATGTCTAGCAATATTCCAGCCGCACCTGCATACGGTGTGTATATTTCTAAGTTGATATGCTACTCCAGGGCTTGTGCTTCCTACTAGAATTTTATTGATAGAGTGTTGCAGCTGAAAAGAAAGCTCCTGGGCCAAGGGTTGCTCAGGTAAAAGATTACAGTCATCAGTCAGGAAGTTTTTCGGTCGCTATCATGATTTGGTTGACCGGTACGAAATATTCATTTCACTAATGACAATTGATATCTTCCCATTGTCGTGAATACAAATCCGTTACTATACCTGTTGTGACTAACATCGATTCTGACTATACACCGGCTTTGACTACTGAAGAACAAGACGGGTGCGACTAGTGGAGCAGGTAGGGTTCGTGTCACTCAAGCTTTACTTTCAGTGAAGTGTTGTGTGTACTATGTTTGTCTTTCATTTCATTTTGTTGGCCATGGTCATGTCTGTCTTCTGACTTAACGATTTCTGTATGCCCATTTAGTATCTTCGAATTCCTTATGTTAGTAATTGCGCTTAAATTTCCGACTTAAACTCTCTATCATACTTTAAATGAAAGTAAATCGCGTAAAAGGCAGATTTCCAGTTGTCGCGAAGAAGTGTAATATTTTTCACACTATTTCTACAACACAGCAAGCCCAGAACCGTTATAATTATTTCCAAGATCATCCCCATAATAAAATAGTTGTTCCATAAACGAATATGAGCGGCAGAGAATTGAAATAAATGGATGGAGGGTTAAATGATCGCAAAAACAGTGGTTATAAGGGAATTGTTTGTTGTTAACAATTGCTAGAGAACTGAAAAGTTTTACATAACCTCCCCCATGTCGATAGTGAAGATGCTTTGTAAAAATATATCTAGATTTTCAACTTAGCGATAGAATTATACGTTTTCTTATCTGAGCTATCATTATTGTTCTTAAATTTAGATAAAGCTCTTTCGTATGTTAGTGCTCCGAGCGAGACGGAAGGTGCTTACTTGTCCGAAGCACCTGACATAAATCCTGTTTTTCCAAGGTTCTTGAAGGTTCTGCACTTTTTGTTTCCATTTTTGTTTTTTGTTTGATTCAAGTTTGTTATTTCTTGGTGACTATTATTTCGGATGTCTCACAAAGGGTTTCTATCGTGGGATTAATATTTTGATCTCAGCCATTGACATGCCTTCAAGTAGACTGAAAGCAACAGAATTAATCTGTCGTTTTATTATATTCAAACTCAAACACACAAAGGCTCTTCAACTACATCTTAACTTTGAAATACATGTACATTTTGTTACACCTACTGTCACCGGCACCTTGAAATTTTTTTACCTTTTTTACCTGAAATTAATTACTACTGGGGAATTCTTGCAATTTCATTGATTGTTGCTACATATATGACAGTTAATTAAATAATGGGACTTAATATTTTTTTTTACAATTCTAGAAGCAAGTGTTCTTGTGTTTTCTGAAATATTGAAGTCGTATCTAACAGTTTATTAAATTATGACTGGAAATTTACATTATCTTAGCGATATTTCAGCTATATCACACAGGTCAGTTTTTAAAGGAGAATAAAAATTGAATGTTAGCAGTTAACCGCTGACCCCAGACAGGCAACTGCTAAACTTCTCATGTTTTGTGTGCGTCGTATACACTGGCGGTAACAGGCTGTGAACTCACATTGTGTTTATGATGACTGCAATGGCCTATAGGGTAAACCTATACTATATGTCAGTCTTTCGTAGAGTGTGATTTTCGAGCCTTATAAAATTATTTGTGCTTATCTGCTTTTGTATTTATGTTTATTTGAATTTATGTTTATTCAAAAGAAAAAAAAAAGATTCTACAGATAACGGTTTATGTTTTACGCTATGAAATAACGTGTTACATACATTTATCTGTCCCTAAATTTCGCTACGGAGATTTAAAGATCGCGCACTTTCGAACTTTTTCTCGCCATTTATGTAAGTAGAATTACTTTTCGCTTTTTGCATGTTTTATCATGCTAGATTAAATATTTATCAGCGTTGACAATAATTTCGCTACGGAGATTTAACGTTGAAGGTCGGCCGTTTTTCGTTTTGGCGAGAGAGCGCTAGGGTGGCCTAGATACAGTTATTAAAATCTGTGCACATTTCTTTTGTTTCGGACCTTCTTTCGCGATTCAGATCAGAAGAATTATGGCTCACATATACTTTCTTGCGCGACATCTTGCGACTGTCGCCCAAACATCGCGCGATTTTCGTTGAGATTAAAAGTATAAACATCAAGCAATGTTCACAGTCGCGCGACGATCGTATTGGAAGTATCAATGAGCACATACTTTTAAATTTCCATTCAAGTGCGCCTTTCAGCCTTTTTGCATGTTTTCTAATCGTAGTTTAAGTATTTGATCAACACAGTCTCGCACTAGCGCGGGAACAGTCCCACTTCCGGCAAAAATGGGTATAATTTTACAATGTTCAATCCCCATTGAAAACTCGGACTAGCTTAAATCCATCTTGATTGCTAAAAAGTGTTAATTATTGCAACTTGATTTTTTTCAATCTACAAAAAACACTATTTTATAGGAATACGTATAGGAAACTCAATTTCTTGTTTTAAGACGGTCCAGAAACTTTGAAGAAGTAGTATATGTATTAATTTTTAATTCTTATGCAATATTTTTGTAACACCTGATTTTTTGCATTCCACGTAAAATTCACATTCTATTTGCCGTAAGGAAGATGAAATAATATTAAAAAGCGCCAAAATGGCCGCCATGTTGGAAAAATAGATTTATTGCTTGTCAAATTTAATAAAATTAAAAAAATATTTTATATGTCTAAAACTAAAACTACCTTCGGACCAATTATATCCATATTTGAAGCGTACATGAATCTTTTAAACGTCCGTAGTTCACATTTCACAATGGAAGCGTTTAAGTGACTGTAACTGTTTCTATGACGTTTATAAGCGGAAAACGACCGTAATGTTTCGCGGAATTCTTTTTTTTTTTATCTTTTTCAAAATTTATCAAAGATTTTGATTTCGATTACATTAGAATGGAGATAACTGTATTCTATTTGAAGCTTTTTGGGTGTTTATCTTGATTTTACTGTCGCAAATATCTGTTTACCTGGCTGCGCTACGCGTCGCAAGGTACATGTAAAATAAACGATTAACATCCTCAAAGCTAAATTGCTGACAGCAGAAATATTTGAATTGATGCTTGTAACAGCAGCGTTATTGACATCACGCGACCGCCACCACTTGGAATCGGACTACGTTGTTCTGTAATATTCATCTCTCTAACAAATTGGGCCAAAGATTGAACTCTCCAGTTCAGCTTGTTATTGCTGGCATTAAATCTACCTACTAACGAAAGCAATATATACAAACCTACCCGTCTCACAACAACACATTGCAATCCAAATATGTAACAGCAGAAGCAGAAAGAACACCATTTTTACAAATCACAAGTCACGAAGTGTTGAAATAAATGAATCCATCACTGGTTTAAATATGCACCTGTTCTGTATCTTACCATTTCCATCTGTCAATTACAAATTGTGAATAAATCTAACACGTCAGTTTCAAAAAGTGTTAAAACTATTTTCACAGTGTTTTAGTTTTAAATTCGATATATGTATGAAATATTAAACGTTTCCATTTGCGTTAAACAAATATCATTAAATAATCTGAAAAACCTGTAAAAACAAAGAATTCTGCACCTATGGACAATGAATATCCAATAAAACTATTTAAAGCAGTTTTATCATAAAAGTTACATATTTTTCACACGACATATTTGAGGAACATTTTAATAGAATCCTTGTAAGGATTTGTACAGTGCATACTATGAAAATTATATTTTTCGTATACATATTATATAAATGTAAAACAGCATCAAAGTTGTACTAAACGAAATATTAAATTTATCTTTGCAGTTTTCAAGGTAAACATACATGTAATCTTTGTAATGATTTGTTTATACATCAGACCTACAATTGTTCATTTGCTTGATACGAGTCTAGTCCTTTTTATTGTGTTTATGTTTACAACTTGTTTGAAATAAATTTTATGCCTTCAACGATCGGAACCTTCATGTTACTTGTGAACTTTTGTAGCAAGGATATAGATACCACTTGCAGCTCAGGATTGTCACAGAATTACAAATCCGATACAAAGATTAGATGCAAATGCCTATTTTCAGTTATTAAGACCTAATTCAGCATAATTAATGTCGTTATATCCCACATTAAAAAGGTATCAATGGATGGAAATTTCCATTTCTGTTATATGAAAACTGCACGCTATGCAAATCTAAAAAAAGCATTCGCGCTTATGTGAGCTTGTTTTCAGCTACATGTGGTAGGCCAACTATCTTTTTTCATTCATAGGTGAAAATGACAGTCTGCTATATTGCATTGTCACTTGACCTCATTTCCATTGTTCAGTGCGCAGCTATCGGCAAAATTTTGGTTTTAAAGTCATTTTTTAGTTATCGGTTTTACACATGAATAACCATGGTCAACAATACCTTGTTTTCAACAAAACTCTTATATGTGCAGAATAATATGTCATATTATTATTACAAATTTCCTTGAGCAGTTCTATGTTTAGATCTCGGACTTCCTATGTTTTGGTTCTAATGCTACTGATGATTGGTTACTCCTTGAAATGTACATAAAACATATCAAAATTCACCATATTTATTCATAATTGGTAAACTTGTTTGTTGAAACCACTTATCGATTCCTCTGCTAGTTAACAAGAGGTCCCCGAAAGTATTCACAAGCTGATAACTGATATTTTACAGAAATTTGCTGCTAAATGTCCGGAAAACTCGTAATATGATGGCGCTTTCCGTTCAGTGAGCAAAAATGTATTAATTAATAAAACAACAAAAAGATTAAGCATGCCAAAGGTCTTCAGTTGAAGACATAGTCCACGATTTTCCAACGACTTGTTTCAGAATTATTTCATTTCTCATTTTTCGTATTTGCTTTTAATTTTGTTTCATCGCTTTTTTGCCTAAACTTTGAAAAAATAAAAGATGGCTGATCAAACGTTTTGACGAAAAATGTTCAATATCTTAAGGCCTACGACCTACAGATAATATAATTCGTTGAAGGTATCACAGAAAAGCTCTACATTTTTTACTATTCACGGAGTCGTTGTGAAAAATAATAACTCCTAGTTAGTGTTTTTTGATGTTTTATAATTTCGATAAATGGTTAAACTGTTTGATCAAATAAGCATTTATTTACTTGCAGAAAATCCTCATTTGATTCATAACAATACATGAACATATGTACATAAGTAACAAATACAATTCAAAGTAAATGTACAATGAAATGTAAAACATCATATATCAACATGGTTGTGAGTCTCCTCCCCTCAGTTCAAATGACTGCTTAATAAAAGAAACCACCATATCAATATGTTTATGGCTAGAAGGATTAAGAATCTGCTGAGGTTTTCTGTATAGTTTAAATGTGAAAAATTTTTGTATTGAAGTTCATAGTATTTAAAAAATAACATCCTTCCTTATTTCCTGATTAATTTTACAATGGAAGAAAAAATGTTCTTTATCATAAAAATACCACAGATTTTACATTTTCTATCTGCTCTAGAAATTTTCAAATATCTGCCTCTATCAATAAACAAGTAGTGGTCACTTATTCTAAATTTGGTTATATATTTCCTAGTCTCTTTATTAATGTGACTCAAATAGTATTCCATGTTATTTTCAAATTTTAAATTTTTATATAAATACCACCATTATATTAAGTTTGTCGAGGACCAGATTGAATATGATTACCAACCCCCGTTTCGTTTTAAACAACGGAAAACCCACATTTCTTCTCCAAGAAAAAAGTCTGTATTACATGTTCATTTCGTTTTTGCAAAATGACAAAGTTATTGGGTTTGTTTGACACTTAATCAGTGAAATTTTATTGGATATTAAGTTTCATTAGATAAAATAAATACGATAAATAAAACATTTATCAAGTATAATAGGAAAGTTAACCAGTCCAGTATTACTAATATTTATTTATATCAGAAATCATAACAGTTTAAATTCAACAGATTTTAATCAGTATTTTTAGTAAACAAAGGGATTTAATCATAGAAGTATTAAGCAACTTTCTGTTTTGCATTAAAGTACTTCTGGTGTTGTGTTCAAAGTTTTTTCATTGAATTCAAAAATGTAAGATTACTTTGTACGTTTCTTTTAAGATATACTAGTAATGCTAGACACTTAAAAATAACCTTAATATATTTCAATGAAAAGCAGACAAGTATGAGAAATGTATATGAAAGTGGGATATGGTATGTCACCAACACGTTACAGACCTAATTTGACAATGACTTTAACCGAGTTAATAAGGTAAGACGTCAAACACTACGAACGCTTCCATTAGTTTTCAGGATTAGGGGCTGCACATAAAAGAATTTCAAGTTAAGACGATTCGCAGCAAATGTGTGCTTTACCTGGGTAATTGTTTCTGTTCAATCATTCTGTTTTGTTTTGGAGGTTTAAAAAAGGGCAAAACATGTAATAACAAAAGACATTCGAAGATTCCAAAGGGACGGACAAAAATCGTTGATTCGGAAGACAGACAAGGCCATAGCTAACAAAATGAAACGAAAGACAAACATAGAACAAATAAAACTACAATAAAAACGTTGGAGTAACACGAACCCTACAAAAACCAGGGTGAGTTTAGGTGCTCCGGAACAGTCAGCACCTCCTGCTCCACTAGTGGCACAGTCGTGTTACTCAGTAGACAAGTCCGGTATATAATCACAACATCAACAGATAACAAATCAGGGATATATGGAATATGTTCAAAATTATAAAAAAACACACCTCTCTGTGTATATCTAAAGCAACAAAAATTCAAAAGCTTAATCGTATCTTCTAGTAAGCAGAACACATTCCAAGTTCCACAAATTTGTCTGAATACCGACGCTTACCTACACATATTAATAATCATATTGATATAATATTCCTCCTTTAAAATTCTCAAAATAGTTCACATACAAACATTAAGAAATGCTTCATCTCTTTTACCGAATTTTTTACTGTTGATTTAATGAAATATTACCACAGTTTACATGAGGACCTATTATGTAAATTGTAAAATACTTTGCTAATAAAAAATATTTGTGAGATATATACAACACGCACGTCTAAGAAAAAGTGGCGCCTTATTTTTGGCATTCATTATAATATTGACAAGCTATTGTCATTATAACATGGAAAAGCTATTTTAAAGTTAAAACTTGCATAAAAGAAAGCTTGTGAAACGTTTAAACGAAAAAATGCAGAGGAAAAAAAATACAACAAAATCATCATATGTATGGAAGGGTATTACCCTTATTAAAGTTTCCGTGATGATATTAAACGGATTTAAAATTTCCTGTTGATATCTAAATGCCAATTGCTCCACAAAACCTCTTTCCAAATTACTGACAGATATTCTATCAGCAGTAAAAAATGTGCTCCAGAGTTAATGTGAAACAAGTCATTCTAGAAGTGTCGTGAATCATATGTGGATTCTAAAAAATTCCAAAGATCTGTTAGAATGCCTCAAATCAAGGTCACTTACCTCTTGCAATAGCATCAAAACATTTGATTTTTCCACCCTCTATACTACTATTCCACATTCAAAACTCAAAGA
>JAULBM010323483.1:0-13402 GCA_032357055.1 Geukensia granosissima | reverse complement strand
TTAATTCCTTTGGATAAATCTCGGAAGTGTATTTGTAGAAATCTGAATTATTAACGGAAAAGATATCGTCAAGGTAGTGGTAGGTATTGTTAAATTTGTCTATCAAATCAGTTTTAGAAAGATCCTTATGAAGTTTGGCCATTTTTTTTTTATAAAAAAACACAAATTAAGCAGCATACTGCATTTGAAATTGTTTGAAATTGCACAGTGAGGATAGTGCAAGAAAGATATTAAAGGTTTGGGCATTAGTTTGCAGTTTAACATGATTGCTAAAAAATAGCCAAGTATGGCAGATGACTTCATCTGAAACTTAAGGTGGTTACATGGTTGTAAGAATATTTTGAAAAAAGCTATATGGAGACATAATCGCATGTTTAAACTGTAAACTATTATAAAATTTAGATTTGTTAGATTAGAATGTTCTGTAGCTCCAGGTAAACTCAGGCTTAAAATTGTTGTGAATTTTCCAGGTTCAGTTTATACAGTTATGGAAGACATTATATGACATGTTCCATGATCATTCTAACGAACAGCAACTCTATCACTCCATAGCAACCGTAGGAACTCTTCTATTGGAAATTGGAGAAGTGGGAAAGAGGTTCTATCTAAAATCTGTATCCGAGAGCTCACAAGGAGAAGGAAGTGTGTCAGTCAGTGAGGTGGATTCTTTGGCAGAATATGTGAAAAATGTGTCTGTTGACTCTAGTCCAAGTAAAAATTCAACCAACTCAGAACCAGTAGATAATGTTGATAAATCCAATTCCAACGAAGAGCAAGTTTCTAAGACTGAGAGTCCTGCTAACAGCAGTTTGAATGTTGCCCAGCATGATAGTGGAATTTATGACCAGTCAACAGAAAGTTTACAAAACAATTCTCCAGAATTATCATCAAAAGCTCATTCTAAACCAGATTCTGATTGGTCAATATCATTTGAACAGTTTATTGCATCTGTGTTAACAGAACAGCCATTGGTGGAATATTTTGAGAAGAAGATTGATATAACTGAAGACATTTCCAAAATGAGAAACAGACGACTGTTGACAAGGCAACAGAGTACATGGGACACACAAAGGCAAAATAGTAAAAAGTAGAAAATGTTAACATTTCATCTGGTACATATATATGTTAATTATATTTCTGTACACACTGGGCATTTTTTTAAATTACACCTAAAACTTCTTATATTAATTTCATTGTCTGTGTAAATCGTTGGTGAAAGGTAAGAAATTAGGTTGAATTCTGTTCCCAGATATCCATTTTGACCAGATCTATAGCTTGTCACGCTTAGCACTATAATCTAGCAGTGTTTCTATGTATAAATAGAAAAGTTTCAGGGTTGTCCTATAAAAATTTGGTTCTGTTTAAGACAATTACGAAGGGGTAGGTTCAGATAGGGTCATTTTTGGCATCAAAATTCCTTTTAGAATAAAGTTTTATAAGTTGGACTGCAATATTGCAGTAAAATATTAAACTAAATTTTCTTTCTTATATTTCTAGTTAAATTTTGCATTTATGATGATGATTGTTGAAAAAAAATTATTTTTTGTTCAAAAATTTACTTTTTTAAATGTAAAAAGTGATATTTTGGAATAAATGGACATACTTGAATTGAAAAAAAACATTCTGGCAGAAATATAAAGATTTTTGTTTATTGGTTATCTTGTAATGAAGAATCAATATTCATTTTTCTAAAAAAAAAACATTTGCCTCATTGCCTTTTTTTTAAGTTTTTAAACTTAATCATGCACAATGTGACCTGTTTATCCTTAGCCACTTGTGTAATAATAATTGCTCTTTGTTAATGGTAAGAATTTTTTTGGATTCAGAATTAAAAAATATCATCACTCATATAAATTAATATACTTTGAGATAAAGGGATTGATTAAGGTGTCCAGCAGTTGTTATAAAAGAACTGAAAAGAAAAACGGATTGAAGGTGTTTTTTTTTAAATAGATAGAAGTAACTTTTAGAAACTGAATGAGGAATAAGTATTGAATTATTTATGCAGTAACAATAGTTTCATGAAAGAAAAATTGTTTTCCTGGAAAGAATTATTTTTGCAAGTTGTTCAGGTCATCTCAAATTTTCAATGTTATACTCTTTGTAGTTTATGTTGTTTAATAATTTTTTTAAGTTAGATTTGTTTATGTGTCATTCATTTCATTTCTTAGTGTACTAAAATTGTGGCCTTCATTTAATTTAGGAGACCTGCTACTTTAAGGTTTGGGTATTGTTAGATTTTGGGTTTAATTCAGTAAGGGTAAGGGTTTAGGTATTGGTTAGGGTTTGAGTTATGTTTGGGGTTAGGTTAAGAACAATGTCTACCTTTAAATATGGTACTGGGTCCCTTTAGATAGATAAGGTCAAATTTCAATGTAATGTAGAATATTTCTCATATGTTGCTTGTAAGAAATAATGTCAATTGCTTTTTTATTACTTGTATTGGTATGGAATATATTCAGCATTTTGAATAGATAATGTGTTCAGTCTTAATTAATGAATTTTTTCATACTAATTGTATTTTATGAGTATAGAAAAAAATAACTCATGTATGTCTGTGTATTTTTGCTTTACCTCATCATTTGATGATGTTATTTCAGAAATAAATTGCAAAATAATACAAGTAATTGATTGTAATTAAAATGAAATGAACTGTGATAATTTTTAAGTGTAAGTCTATGTAATTGGTGTTGAAAATATTACCAAATTCTTCATGAAAACAGGAAGAAGAATTCCTCAGCCATCAAATATTTTAATGTGGGACTTTTTTATGATTTGAAACAATGAAAGCTCTTAAATATTTAAGAGATACTCTATAGAGACCAGCTACATATGAATCGTGCAAAAAGTGTGATTAAACCCTTGAAAAACATACAATTTAAGTTAATATTTTGTTTAATATTTTTACAATGTTCATGTAAGACATAAAATCCAAAAATTAAATCAGGGGAGATAATTCCTAATTGTACAGTGAATCTTTATTACTGTTATGGACTATATATACTTGGCAAAAATAATTGGCTTTGCTGGAGTTTGTACCTTGTAGTGATTAGGCTGGTAAAGTTATTTTTGTAGCTTTTTTAAGGTTGTTTTACTTTTTGTGGGAGATTTCATGATTCATAGTGGACTGGTAGTTAATCACCAAATAACAGATGTAAATGGCACTTTGTTAGCAAAATATATTCATTTTGAAAGTTTGTTTTTTCTGTGATTTACATATATAATTGATAATGATAACTAGCCTTTTTCATTTAACAACGTTACAAAATAGGGTACAGTATACAGTAAAACCTGTCTAAAAGACCCCTGGGACACTAAATTCAAACAGTGTTGGGTTTAAACCAGTTTAATTAACATAATTTGTTAAAGCTCTGATCATAATAAGATTTAAATTTACACAGTTTGCACTGTAACCAATTACCTCATATATACATAAAGTCTCTGAACAAAAGCGTTGGGAAAGCAAAAAAAAAATTTCAAATTATAGTTATGGTTGATAACTTCTGATATATTTTAAAAGTAAACATTTGACATCAAAATTTTCTATTTAAATATTTAACATTTGAACATCGGAATTCCATTTAAATCATGGATATAGAAAAATCGTAATTTACAGAATAAAATGAAATCTATAAAAAGAATTCTGATATTACTGAGTTAAACAGAAAAATTTTTCTGAAAATTGACCAACAAAGGCCAACAAAACTGAATCTTGAAAAAGTTATTTTACCTGAAATAACCGTCTTATTGGAAAATTTAGGATCAATTAACCACTCGATGGTCACATATTGGGTTTACTAGCCACTGAGTATTGGTGACAATAAGCAGATATATGTTACAATTTAATCAAAATTGATGCCATCAAAACTTCAAATACAGTATTGTTAGCTGAATTCTAATGCAAATAAATAAAATTATGTTCAATCGGATTGTTTTTATGTATAGAACAAACATTAGCACAGTTTCTTTAATATCATCAATCATAGATTTGAAGACATAAATGTTTAGACGTCATCCAATCAAAATCAACATTACAAACACTGTTGCATTTTTATCATTTATCTCAAGACTCTATTTAAGTAAATTAATATATTCACTCATACACACAAGCCCTTATCAACTGCTAGTTAGTAGTACTATTAGCATTGCAGTCAGTGAGAATATCATGTTTCACTTTGTGGTTTGTGTGATAGAGTGTATTTTGCAAGTTAGATATAAAGATAGTATGTTTAATAAAATGCTTAGATATGAAAAGCAGATGTATTCAAAATTAGTTGTGCAATGACAATTTTTTATATGTACAGAATGACATAATACTCTGTTTTAGTTAGGCTAAGTTATTTACATTAAAGCTTGTTTTTATTCAAAGAAAAATACAAGTATGTAGTAAGGAACTGATAACAAGGTTTATTTTCAGGCATTTTTCCAATATGTATTATAGAAAATCTGCAATGATAGTGTGGAGCTGTTCCACTAATACATACACACTTACATGGTTCACAGGACAGGCTCTTAGATATGAGGTATCAATATTGGAGTTAATTAAAAAATCTAAATATCAATATTAAAACAGAGATTTTAAAAAAAGCCAAAAATAGCAGCAAATTGCCTTCACTTGGTGCAATGTATATTGTAGTGAATAAAGAAATTATAGATCTAGTGTGATCATACCTGTTAACCTTTTTAAGGCCCAAAGTGGGAGATCTCCCTCTTTTCATCTTTTCTAAGTGGGATATTCTGCATGAAAACCTTTTTTGCAGAAAATATGATATTTTTGCTAATAATCCAATTACACAAAAAAGACAAAGATATAAAATCTATCAAATCTTGTTATTCTACTTATAATTCCTTAATCAAAATTAGAGCAATTAGCACTACAATAGGATTAATTATTTGTTGATTGTTTCTCAATTAATAGTTTATTACATAAACATTGCATTGACTTCAATTTGATAAGCCATTTAGAATATGATTTGGGGAATAATTTTTGCAAAAAGGGAGATTAGGGGGAGAAATTTGTGAAAGAGGGAGATTTGTGTCTCCCACATCTGAGACTTTCTCAAAGTGGGAGATTGCCCCAAAAAGAGGGAGTCTCCCCACCCTAAATTGAGTTGGTTAACAGGTATGTGTGATTGTCTTTGAGACAGCCAAATTACAAATAACCAAAAATGTTAGGCAATTCAAATGTAACAAAAATCAACTAAAAATAACAATATAAAACAAGTAAGAGTGAAACAGAAAAAAGGACATCCAATGGGTGACAAGGTCAAGGATTTAGGACAGGCACTTAAAATATATTGTGTGGCTAAACATGTTTGTGAAAACCAATTCAAATAAATCAAGTAATAACAAGCTGCACTTATCTAAAAAATGTACTCACTGTTTTGAAAGTTTGGAAGTCTTCTTAAAGACAAAAGAAGAGATGATTTAATTTTGTTTGGTTAAAATATGCAATAGGTCAGTCTTCTCTTTTGATGAATGATTATGAATAAAATTGATATGTAAATTTAGTTTGTTTGTAATTTAAGTTGCTGTTTGACAAGTGACAGCATGAGTCAGAAGATTTTTGTGTTTTATCATTGGTTATTTATATAAATATTTGTGTGCTTTCTGCCCTTTTTTAATCCCTATAATCACTTATACCTGTGCATGTAATAAGGCCAAAATTTCTTGTTAGTGACATTTTTATCCTGTGACCATACAAGTCTAATTTGACCCTTCATTAATTTTCTATTTATTTTCCCTGTAGGGTCTAACAAATGTCTGTTTAGGGTAACATGTTTAACCCTTGTCACATTCTTATTCTAACCAATCACATTTATTTATTAATTTTCCTGTATGGTCAAATAAATGTCTGTTAAATTTCAATTATATGCATATTAGTTGTGCTTTTTATTTCTTAATACTAGGTAACTATAGTATGTCAGACTAAAAGGATGAAATATTCCCACTTACAAATGAGTATTCAGTTCTTAATTCTATAGATAAATTATAGTTCAAGAGACCTGAAGATTTGCAAAATGGAGAAAATTGTTGAACAAGAGAACATACCATTACTTATGTAAATATGTGACATTACCATTGGCGTTACAGTAGAGGAACAGACATGAGCTCTTTTCAGATTTAATGTACCTACCAACTATGCAGCTATTTTTAACCTTAACTTGTGGCCAAACCTCTAAGACAAGGATCACAACATGTCATAAAGACATTGTATGGTGACAATGCTTTATTTGTATTTTTTTTTTACACAACCCCCCATTTACAAAAATTACAACTTAATTTTTTAAATGCAATCTACAATCAAACTGATGGTCTGTGGAAAATATATGGTGTTTTTTGTAAACATCTGTGTGTTCTTCTGTGAAATGCACACATTTCGATATAAATATATTGTTCATTTCTGAATATTTTGGCAGAAAAAGAAAACTGGTTAATTTTCCCATTACAAAAGGTTTGAAAATGTTGCTTTTTAATTTAAAAAATATATGTTATTGTTTATTGTTTCAAGTCTAAACACGATCATTTCTCACATCTGACAAACTTAACACTGATTATGATGTGACAGTTTAATAGAATATAATGTTTAAAATCAGATTTCTGAGTTTTGGACATGACAGATATCCAAATTATTCTTTCTATATTCCACAATGTGATACAATGTTCTTGTTTGAGCCGTGCCTAAGTTTCTTCATATGCTGTATTTAAATTTCTCTGCAAGTTATTTTCTTTAAAAACAATATTAGGTACAACTTCAATCATCATTGTCAGAACCTCATAATATTAAGTCACTGCATTCTTGACTGGATGGTTATAATTATTAAATCATACAAATACGTTTGTCAGCACTTATAGCACAGAAAACATTCAAAAAGATCATTTCAGTTGTCAGAATAGAAAACGTTGAATGAATTAAATACATTTTGGTATTCATTTGTTCATATATTGGAGATTTTTAATTTGGAATACTATTGTTTTAAAGGTTTTATACCTCTACTGTATTTAGCATGTTAAGCTTCCAATATCAGCTTCATTGGCAAATATCAATAGATATATTATGCTCAGCACATTTAACTGTTTGTAATAAATTCAGAAATGTATACTGATAAATGCTATCATTTCTCACATCTGACAAACTTAACACTGATTATGATGTGACACTTTAATAGAATTCTATGTTTAAAATCAGATTTCTTCATATGTGATATTTAATTTTCTCTGCAAGTTATCTTCTTTAAGTTGTTGTAGTTGAAAGAAACTGAACACAGTAATGTACAAGTGTGAATTTGCAAAAAGAAGGGTATCACCAAAATTCATACAAATAACAGAAATGTAATCTAATGATGTCTTGACAACAACTATTAAATGTTACAACAAACTCTTTACTTTAATTTAAACACAAATTTGAACATATAGTATCCTGGTATATTAAACTCGTTAATAAAATGTCTTTTTCAGGTAAGGACACTCTACTGTTAATGTAATATTTACGACATCATTTCAAAGCTGCTTAAAGAGAGACAATTCAAAATGTCTCTAAGTTCAAATTAATTAATAGTTCTTCGGATTTATTCGCTCCTCACATTATGGGATTAATTCTTCAGAAAAACTTTACTCCATTTTTAAAATTGTTTTTAGAAATTTTTGTTGTTTTTCCTAAATATATGAAATTAAAATTTGCTTGGTTGCCCCTATAAAAATACAAAAAGAAAGAAAAAAATTAAACTGTTGTGTTCACACCACTTTTTTGAAGTTCTGCTTCAATATTTTGTCTTTGCAAGAAAAAAACTTTAAATTAAAAATATGGCTCGCTTGCGCGGCAGTTGCGCCTATTTTTATGACTAAAAATCCAAAGAACTAGAAATAAATATGGGGTGGCCGAAGTGACAGAAAAACTTGAGTCATGTTATGTTTGTTCAATAAACAATTTTCCCCTATTAGCTGTTTGAGAGAACTTAATTGTATATTGATTAAAATATATATTGAACAGCTTGTTATACTGTGCAATGGAAAATGGAGTCTTTTAAGGTTGATATCTCTATTTTTATTTGATTTGTTATATATATAGTAGTTTGTTGCATTGTGCATTTCCTATTTGTGAAATTGTTATATTAGATGTAGTGTTAAGTTTGTCTAAATTAATCAGCTTGCTTATCAATATTTGACAGTTTTATAAAATATGCATTATTTAATTCTATTGCAGCTTGACTTATTTGTAATTTTTGATAAGGTGATAAATGTATTTATCAACACTGATTGTAAGAGAATTCTATTTATATCTCTTTTGATGCATTTGTGTTAGGTTTATAATAAATGATAACATTTGAACTTATAAATAAACTTATATATACTTAAAATGTTTCTTATATAGGCCATTACAGACCTAAGAATTATGTTTGCTTGTGAATTGGCAAATTTAGTGGTTTGTATAACACCTATTCCTTCTTGGTCTGTTAATGGAATGTCTATACTTAAACTCTTAAAATATTGACTGTGCCCACTGGATTGGACTGCCTATTTCAATTTGTTTGGATATGAGGTCCTCATGTTAGTGTTTGGATCTTGGCTTCCAATGCTAATGAAGATGGGTTACTCCTTGAAATGCACATATGTCATATTGAAATTCACCTTACATATTCAACATTGGTAAACTAGAATTACCAATAAGAATTCCTTCTTCCCATTTAACCCCACTCCCCACAATTATGATTTACTTTTAAACATCCAGACACATATGTATTAAGCTTATTTCATTTTATGCCTACAGCAAGGTCTGTATCATCAGTGCTTTTTTTCTTACCTCTTTATTTAACTTGAGCATAAAACCTTTTTATACATGAATGGGACAGATATAGGATTACAGGAAGTCCTTTTCTTAGAATAGATTGGTATTTTTTCAAACTAAAAACCTATGTTTGTATCACTGCTGGTAAATTTTGACTCTGAACATTGTACACTTATTTGAATATTTAAAACGTTAAACATTAATATTGTAATTTTTGTCTGTTTTGTGAAAATTTTCTTGAAAGTAGAAGTTTGTCAATGTTTAAAACTGATATTGACTTCCTATAAAAGATGAGAAGACAATATTTGTTGGTAAAAGTCTTTTATAAATTCAGTCGGTTCATGTTATTTTCTATATCACAATACAGTTAAATAGAAATTTCTACACATCAATAAATACATGCATGTATCTGTTGCAACTGTTATCCAAAATGTGCAAGTGAAACGAGTAACATGCTTTTTTCTTCCTTTGTCTTTAAAGATTAAAGGGTAAGATAGTTCAGTATAGTGTGCATCAGCTTTCCACACACAAGGACATAATATATCTAACTACCACTACTGTATACACATTTGTTACCGAAAGTATGTACCCCTACTAGTGAGGCCGAATGATATAAGACCAGATTCCTTTAATGCCGCAATTACATAAGGCCGAACTAATTTAAGGCCGCATCGTCTGGAAAGCACATGCTTGCTGCTGTAAGGCAAAGCTGAAAAAATTTTACTTCCTATTCTACTTTCTATGCTCAGTGTCCCTTGGGCACATTTTCTCTATTTTGCTTAACTCGGTTTTATGCTTATAAATTATGCCCTTGCTACCCATGTCATTTAAGCTGTCTAGAAGAAATATCTTTATAGATTTATCATTGTAACATGTCTCTCAAATGTCAAAGGGTCGTGTAACATTACATATTTTAGTTTAGCCTATTAACGCAAAAGCAGAACCATTGCTTTGCAAGTTATAGTGGACATATTTCAAGAGATTTATTCTACCCATACTCTAGATTAACAACATATAGGATTACTTTAATTCAAAACGCCATAATTTTAATTGATTTTCTAATTTTCTAAGCTGTTTTCTAATACATGAGGGTATATAAAGGGTATATAGTATGACTTTAACTTCATTCTGGTAAAAAAAAATCAAAATTAACGGCAAAACTAGATGCAAACTATTGTCCACTAAAGAAATATCGAGATATGTTTTCATTTCACATTTGGAGAAACCGTCTCGGTGGTGTAATGGATAGTGTGCTCGCCTAGAGTGCGGAAGGTCGTGGGTTCGATCCATCGCCGGGTCAAACCAAAGACATTAAAACTGGTATTTGCTGCTTCTCCGTTAAGCACGCAGCATTTAGGAGGAAGAGCAAAGACTGGTCGGCCCAGAGTCAGAACAATGTGTCTGGGTAAAGTGGCATGTCTTCCTGCAGACTGTTGCTTTCGTGAGCTAGCACGTAAAAAAATCCGGCTCAGCATGTCGGTCTAGTACAAAGCAGGGTTCATTCATCATCATCATTAATATGCTCTCGTCCTAAATATGCATGAAATATTTGCCACTGGACGTTAAGCATCATTCAATCAATCACATTAATTTGGGCAGTTTACAGGCCAACCTGTGAGTCAATTCCTTAAAACTGAGTCGGTGGCAATACATAAGTACAATCCAGGAATAAAGGCTTTTGGGTTTTGAACTGGCAGACTGCAACGTTACTGTGAGTCACACTTTTGAGGTCGATACTTTTGTTGTATCAGGTATTTTGATTGTATTTGTTGTCAGTTTTCAGTATCGATCTATAGTCATAAGTGTGCAATCCATCTCAAAAGATTTTTATACTGTGTTTTTATTGCTGTGTTGTCACACCACTGTCCAAAGTTATGGAGTGGGCTGAGCGCTCATCAACCAGTTTAACGGCCCAGCCACATACATGTACGTATATGCCTGCCCCAAGCCAGGAACCTGTAGTCCAGTGGTTGCTGTTTAATTAGTCATTTATTGACATTTGTTCACCCTTTTCAATAGATTAGGTCGATTGTCGTGTTTTATGAATAGTTTCACATTTTGTATGAAATGAACCCCACTACTGCTTGACTTTAATGCATCAATATCTCTCGGCCATGATTTCACGTTATCTTCTTTTGCTTCAAAGTGCTTTTTCACTTTTCCGGAATTTTACATTCGATTGTCATTTGGTGGATGGCTGTCTAATGGACAATCATGTGACATATCCTATTTTTATATGTCACCAGCTGCTTTGACTATTATATCATATTTTTCAGATATCATACATGTATTTCCGTTATGATAAATCAGTTTATAAGCGCTGTATGGTATGGAGTATCAGTTTCACAGATGAAGATGGCACGTCAATGATATCAATCTTACACACTTTTCCTTTGATAGCATAGCAAGGTGTTAAATCCACGGTGTTCTGCCCTTTTAAGTCAATTTGAATATTTCTACACTTTTCAAGTAATTATTAAATACCATTAGCTCTTTTGTGTCTTGATTGTATTTCAAACCCTGAGGATATTTTATTCCATTGGATAAGTCGAGAACAATTTGATGATTCTTTTTGTCAGTTGATATTTTGTGTATATTATTAGAATCTGATCCAGCTACATAAATATTACCACAGTTGTCAACATCGATTCCTGAAAGACCCCTCAGTTTATCACTGATAAAGAATGTAGCAAATTTTCCATCCGGTGTGACTTTGTAGATATCTTGTATATACGGAGCTGTGTAGTACATATCTCCCTTATTGTCCCGGCATAATGAACCTATAGCATATTTCTTTTCTGCTGTGCGTATAACATTCCCACTAAGGTCCAACTGGCTAAGAACAGCACCAGTATCTATCCAAAGATCACCATTTTTGCAGAACGCGGCATAACAGCCCAAACCTCGTGGCTTCATACATTGCCCCATTGTAAGAGTTGTAAGGTCAAGAACTTGATAACCTTCTGCTCCGAATGCAATTATGGCATGTTTTTTGTCAACCACAGCAACATCCCATGGCTCATTTTGTAACTTGACTGTTTTAATATTTGTTCCATCATAATTGCATAAATAAACGTAAGGACTCTTATTTGCTGCCAGAAAAAGTTTATCACCGGAGAGAAAACAACCCTTTTGCACCTTTATATCTGCCCCAAAAATTGAGGTTTTGAAAGAAAATGTCTTCTTTACATTGTCATTTACAACTTCCGGTCCGGATACCTCAGCGTTGCCAGTTGCGGTTGTGGCTTCCCTTTGTTCTTTGGGTACTTGTCCTTGTTGACCCAAACTCTGAATGTAAGGTATCCTGATCGGCTCCTTTTTCTCTAGTATTTGCCCAATAGATAGTGATATCTTGTTACTGTCACAAGGTTTAAACTCTATTCTGCTCTTTTGACTTTGTTGAGGAATTTCACTTTCTTCTTTATGAGTTCTGAAATCCAACACTTTAATTGTCTGAAAGAAATGAACTTCACTACTGCTCGACTTTAAAGAATCAATATCTCTCAGCCATGATTTCACGTTATCTTCCTTTGCTTCAAAGTGCTTTTTCACTTTTTCAGAATTTCTCTTACATACTGAAATTCTGTTGTCTAATTCCTGTTTCACGTTATTTTCAGATCTGTCCAGATCTTTCTCTATTTGTTGTCTTACAGTAGAAATTTGTTGTAGTATTTCTTTTTTCTGCCTCTCTAAGGAATCAACACTTTCCGTCTGTTTATCAATTATCAAACGAAATGTATCTTTCAAGGTCCTCATTCGGTTCTGTAAACCTTCAATTGCAGTACCACTTTTTGATCCTTTTGCTGCACGCTCCATCGTCATGACAGATTGACAGTTTTTGTGAATCTCAGAGAGACACAAATCGCAAATTACTTTGTCGTGTTGTGTGCAAAACAGAGCAACTTTTTGGTCGCTGTGGACGTCACAATATTTTGTCAAACGTAAGAGTGACGAGCTTAGATCACTTACATGATGAAGAGGGACTACTTCATGCGGCGGATTAAGTTTTCTGTGTGCCTTAGCACAGGCATTACAAACTTCTTCCAAGCAAATACTGCACCAAAAAGTTGCTGCAATATTTTCGTCGTCACGTAAACAACCAGCACATAATTTTCTTTCGGCCATTCTGAAAAAAAAATATAAAGTTTTCCTTAATTTCAGGCTATCTTTAAGAATGTTTTTTTTTATTTACGTTACTCTCAATCAAGAATTGCAGTGAACGTCAACAGATTTGATCATTGTAAAAAACCATAAAAATGAAATATCCAATTCTCATTTCTCCGCCTGTATGACTTCCCATTCTCTTTCCTTTTGCAAAATCATTTGAACGAAAGCATTCCAAGACCATGCTGCCTCCTGTCCTTAATAATGGGTCACTTCTGTCTAACGTTTGCATGATAAATTAAAATGTACAGGTCCATTTGACAGCTATGAAAACAGGGAAAATAAATGATTAAAATTCGGAATCATCCTTAATTTCACGAAGGCGTGCAGTTTTCAATATTATTAGTTAATACATAACTAGACTGAATTTACCACCAAATTCTGTCAATGAACAAAAAAGTTCTCCATAAGGCTTAATGGTAAAATTTGTTAATTAAAAGCCTACTTTCAGGT
>JAULBM010323472.1:0-13402 GCA_032357055.1 Geukensia granosissima | reverse complement strand
TGGTGTTCAGTATCGATCTCAATTGATTTGTATCGCGTGTTTTTACTGCGGTTTTGTAACATCACTGTCCCAAATTAGGGGGGGATGAGCGCTCACAAACTGATTTAACCCCGCCACATATTTAATGTGCCTGCCGCAACCCAGGAAACTGTAGGTCGGTGGATGTTGCTAAATAGTCATTTACTGTAATTAGTTTAAAAAGTCATTTATTTATATATTTTAGTTCCTCCTTCTTCGCAATACATAAGATCGATTGTTGTGTTTAATTAATAGTTTCAAATTTTGTGTTTTGGGAGCCATTTACAACTTCCGTTGTCATGTATTTACTAATAGTGTATTAATACATATATAAATAAATGTAAATTTTGCCATTCTTGACACGTGTTTTCGTGTAGAATTTAAACAAAACATAAAAAATGAGATCCAATTATCGGAAAAATAAAGCCCCAGAACTGTCAATTTGACAGGGTTGATCCAAGCCGTCACAGGTCACCCCATATCCAACAATACATTAAGACTTCCCTCTGTATTTGATTTTTAACAGTTTATGTTGGAATGGAATGAGAAAACTTCAAGGAGACCACATAATATCTCAAAAAGCAACAATCTAATGTTCGAAATCTAGAGGTAGCCACAAGTCCTTTAACAAGGTGGAAGTCAACCCCAAAAGTCCAGTTCAGTTCCTTTATACAGTGGAAAAAATGAAATTCTAAATCATCATAAGTAAGTACCTAGGACTTCAGATGTTCATTTTGTTTGGTCAGTTTTCGCCTCTCATGATTAAAAAGTGATTCTTAAAAGTGACGTCGAAAATGTTTGTAATTTCATCCATTTTGGGGGAATTTAGTTAATAACATGTTAAATGGTGCACTCGTACATGCGGTCAATTCGAATGCAACAAACTTATTTGCTTAATTTTTAAATTGTAAACTGCAGATATACAAATATATTAAGGAGAATGATTGCTTAGACATTAAATTGTTGTTTTAGAATATATTCCAATATTTGTTGTGATATAGTGATATTTTGAAGATGTGTTCATAAGAATTTTATGCATAATTGGGTCAATATGTTATCTTAAATACAACCTTAGGTCATGTTTGAAGACAGTGAAACCGAAACCGGATTCAACAACCAAGATGTTATTTTACTCGAATCCAAAACCGATTGCAAAAACCACAAATTCTCCTCTGAAGCTGGATTCCTTGGATTCAAGATGGAGGCAGGCGTAAAATTGTTTATCTATCGCGAACAAGATCTTTATTTCAATAATATTAAGGATAATGTCACCATTAGCGTTTAATGTTAAACCTAAGTAAAATTTACTGAAATTCCACAGGTTGTATTGTTACGAATTTGCAACTGAAATTCAAAACTGATATTTGTAACATAATAATGCATGACACATATCTTTATCATATATATCTTACGTGGTAGTTATTAAACAAATAAAATATACTTTCTTAATTTGAGAACATTGTAAACATGTTTTGGCAGACCCGACTATAAGTACAGGTAAGCACGAATGAAACTCCAATCCAAATGGTTTTTGCCAATCACTCTGATGTTCTTAGATAATATTGAAAAATAATGATAGGAGCGCATGCATTGCTGTATGACAATGAGTTTACTGTTTACACATATTTTAAGGAATTCATGATAAGTTAAAGCTGAAGATTTTCTCTAAAATGACCTTGAAGGCTAATAGGTACATAATCCTTAAAGTTAATAATAAGAAGCTTTCATGAAAACATTTTAGATAATACATGTATGATGAACATGTAACTTTTATCTATCGATCGTATAGTATTAATCATTTGCAGCACAAGTCTGCAAACTTATCATATAACTGTCTAAATATTCATTTTGAAATGTTAAAAAATTCTAAAATTAACATAACTTACTGCGATTTTATTATTATAATTTCATATCGGGTCGGTTTCTCAAATTCTCTGTGGTTTTTTCCGAAGACGGCATTCGCCATCTTTTTGAAGAAATCTTTTCTGATATCTTTTTTTCTGTCAGATAGTCGAATGCTACCATCAGTGCCTTGTTTCCCAGTTCAAACATCACATCGTTGACCGTTTTACTTTCGATGTTGTAATCCGTGTCGCTTTGTTCCTGAGATTTTTTGGCAGATGCGTGCAGGTCTGGTCTCAGCTTGATCACGTCTTAAAAGGAATTCAAAGATAACAAAGTGGCAAAGGAAAATGGTTAAGTCGGAAGACAGAAAAGACCATGGCCAACAAAATGAAACGAAAAACAAACATAGAACACACAACAGACAACTGAAAACAAAACATCCCATTGTAGTGGTGTTTCAACCTCTCTTAATCCCCCGATTACAAATCCACTCTTTTTCCATCTTTCCATCAACGTATTGGCTTCATCCTTGTTCAACTCCCGACACTTCATGATGTGTACCAGTTGTTCTTCCCTGTGGTGGATATAGTTGTCTAGTCCTTGGCGTTCGATCGCGTTCTTGTGGCAAAAACTCGAAGGCACTGTTGGATGTGCATTATCCATTTTAATGTCATACATTTTTCCTGGCACAAGGTGTGTTTCATGCTTGACTTGTTCTGAATTCCACGAGTTCCATATCTGCAAAACTCAATCCGCTGGTAATACGTCATCGTACACCCTCCTAGTCCGTTGACACGAGTCAGGTAATCTTTATGAGTGATAATTGACAAACTATGTCCATCTTCATTACATGACTGTTTCGGCTCCTAATTCGCACTCGTCGTGATGATTCACAATGTATTCCAGCTTTGCCTTGGCGATTTCCTGTCATTTTCCGATTTTTATGGGTTCACTTCGTAGAGGGTTGGGTCCAGCGATGCTACTCCGAATACTTTCTTTGTAAACGTGAACATGGTGAAGGTCGAAGCGGGGAGGATCTTATCAATCTTGTCCTATCAACTATCAACGATTCTCAGATCCTGTCACATCTGTTGCATTAGCTTTGTGTTCCTATCTTGGAATTAAAGAACTAGATCCGCTTACTGAAGAAAATGTAGTTTTTCCCGATGTTGACAATACAGCTAATTTAACCATCAGTGGTCCAGGTTTCGCATGAAGATGTTCGCATCATACCCATCCAGGTTGTAACAATACACGGGCAGGTACTTGGGTAACCGATGCTTTATGTCGCTCATCGATACGTATACCTTCTTCAGAAGTGACAATACTACTGGTCAACCATTTTCCCCCCAACTCTTCTTTACAAAGCCAGCACATTTTTGCAATATTACGATATTCTCCTCATCATCCGCCGTCATCTCGATGGAGTGTGCGCGTGGTATCTTAATCAACCGTTTGATATCTCAGTCAAATCTTTCCATGACGACTTGCGCTACATTTTCGCCCTCCCTCTGTTTGCAATATAGTTCCAACTTGCCCGGAAACACTGACCCGTCGAATTTGTAGTACGCGATTCCCGAAGGCACGTGCTAATGAGTTATCTTGATTAAATACCCTTCCTCGGGATTTTTGCTATCCACATTCGATGAACCACCCGAAGTCCCTAAGGACAATAAATGGCACTAACATTGCCCGCTCTGGCTTCTTGTAACACTCGAATGTTCCCGGTTCTGGCATCTCAGTCCCCACTGCCTCGTTCTTGCGGCTTCAGTCTTCAGATGCTCATCAAGCCTCTTTTAAATCACTGAAGCGTTGGATACACCGACAGCAAGTTTTAACTCCATCGTGGTTACTGATCTGCTTCGAAGACAACTTGTTCATCTTCTTGACCAATGCTTGACCAGTAACAGATTGATGGTGGTCCTGTGTTTGCTTTCTGCGTATTCAGAAATTGTCATGTTTTTAATCTCCTTCACTTCCCATGCAAATACTTTGATTGCATATTTCGAGTTCAAACTTTCGAATATCCCAATTATGTCAACTTCCATTTGGAACTCCAACCAATGACGTTCATCTCGTCTTTCCAAGGTTAATATTGTTTACCCTATTCACTTATCTTTATGGATTTTGTCCCCTCGTGGTGAACTGTGAAAGTATAGCCCACTTGAAACACTTATTTATCCTTGATCCACTTAGGTAGGGCTAGGGATCCACTAAGTGTACTGTTCTTGTTTGTGTTCACCAGCTCATTTGTCAGACTTGTCTGCATGAAATTTATTTAACGTTGTTTTACAGAAATTTGCTGCAATTGTTAAAATTCTAAAACAATGAAATGCGGAAAAGCCTCGAAAAGTATTTCCCAAAGTAGTTGTCCCTGCCGTCGGATTTGGCTACGCATTTAGATTTGTTTTCATTTAAGTGCTACATTTGCTATGTTTGGATCTTGGACTTCCTACATTTTGATTCTAATTCTAGTGATGAGACGCTACGCCCTGAAATGTACAAATAACATACAAAAATTCTCCAAATATATTCAACATTGGTAATTTTATATTTTGATATATACTGTGCGATCTTCTCTCCGATTTTTAATCCATGACCTCCAACTCATCGAGGATATCCTTTTACCGATTCCTGACTGTACCCCGAGGTAAGTATCCTATTTGCTCACTATCCTCGCGCGTTCCCGTGGGATTCATTTTCACGAGAAAAATATTTAGAACCACACCCACTTTGGCTTCCTACTTCCTAAACCACTTAATGATCGTCCTATTTCGAGTGGTAGTATGTTTCACGAAAGTCTGCATGTCCTTTGGATGAGTGGGTTTAATTTTCATGTGGTCATCGCTTTTCATAGGTATAGCCGGAGTTGTTCCACTTCAAAGTTTATCCCTTTCTCCCTCCTCATTTCTTCGAGCTTTTCCTCTACCTGTTTTACCATCTCATTCTTGTTTAATCGACTGATACGTATCTTTCCCATTTTCAGCGCGATTTGGTTGAGTTCCTTGACCGTTGGTGTCGTCTCCTTCAGTACAAATGTCCGACTGGTCTTGGACTCGATCAGATCAACAAGTTCTTCTTTATACGGAATAGCCCTTCAGCTTTTACTGTTTACATGCTTTCGATTTCATCCTTTTCAATGGCAATACCATGATTGATATTTATATACCTACCGAATCGTTCTCTTTGTTGTGTTCTCTAATGTCCGACCGACCTTTTTTTTTCCTTCTGCTACCAATTTTGACTAGGCAAAAGTTGTCAGAACGTTGAAATGGGCCTTTAAATTGGCACTACTACCGCCTCGGTGGTGTAATGGTTAGCGTGCTCGCCCCGAGTGCGGAAGGTCGTGGGTTTGATCCTCGGCCGGGTCACACCAAAGACTTAAAATTGGTATTTGCTGCTTCTCCGCTAAGCACGCAGCATTAAAAGGAGTAAGAGCAAAGACTGGTCGGCCCAGAATCAGGACAATGTGTCTGGGTAAAGTGGCATGTCTTCCTGCGGACTGTAGCTTTCGTGAGCTAGAACGTTAAAAATCCGACTCGGTGAGTCGGTCTTGTACAAAGCAGGGTTTATCATCATCATTCATCAATATGCTCTCGTCCTGAACAGCATGAAATGCTTGCCACTGGACGTTAATCAACAATCAATCAATTGATTGGCACTAACGTATTGACCATTTCTTTGATACTTGACAGATATGTATGATTTTAACATATCAACCATTGGAAGGATCACAGAGTGTCAATGAGCATTGTCTATTGGTGCCAAATATATACTAATTAATCTGGCCTTGCATACAAAATTTGTTGATCAAGATTTTAGACGATACAGTCACAGTAGCTTACATACTAGGCATGTTATCTGTTGATAGTAATTCAAGGAACTATGCTTTCATTTAACTGGCATCAATTGATAAAAATTACTGCAACTATACGCTCAGTTCTTTTTTATTGCGACTTGCTATCACTCCCATGTACCGGTATTCTATATTTGCCTTTTTGTATGTTGCTGGTTGGTTCAATTTGCTGTGGTTGCCAATAATTTTGGTGACCCTTTTTTGTTGTGTACAACATCATTGAAGATTTCAGTCTTTTTATTTTGCTATTTCCTATCCTAAGAGTAACATCCTGCCAAGTTGTTCCATTCAAGAAGTTATTTTAATGATTTTCTATATGGTCCCATGTTCAAATAAGTTCAGTTGAGGTGGCCATCTTAGTTGGTAGGTGGGGTTCAGACATGAAATTCTGAAAGATCAACTAAGAACCATTCCATCGAAATTTGGCTTGAATTGGTTGAACAGATTTTGAGAAGAATTTTTTTGTAAACCATCCCAATTTTTATATTTTCAGTATCAGCAGCCATGTTGGTTTGTCAATTGTGACCTAGGATAGGAATCTGAAAGTGGACCATTTCACCCAAGTTTGGTTCAGATTGGCCCAGCAGTTTCAGAGAAATGTGGAATTGTTGATGAAGGACAGATGCCAAGAGATGGCAAAAGCCGAATTTTTGGGAAATATACCCAGCAACCATGAAAACTGCATTTTGTTCAAGGAATTAGAATGCATGAGAGCTAAAATATTAATGGTTTTGTGCTTATCTGAAAATCATCATTTTGTGAAAAAAATAATTAATATTCTAACAGGATATAAAGTTCTTTGTTCCAGGTGATACAGGTTAATTGTAGAGGTTGTTATTGTTTGCATTAAAAGTAAAGTCTACTAAAAAGCTTAACTTTTTCATTTTACTTATATTTAGATGTATATAGGCAAAAATGGTTATAACTCGCAGGCATTGGGAGCCTTGAATAACATAAAATTTGCTAGGTGCTTTTCCAAAAGATAAAAAGGTCTGCGAGTCCTCCACAGAATCTGTCCCTTTGGCATCTTCGAACTCCTTTTACCAAAGTTAGATTTATATTTCTTTTCTTAAAACTGATAATAGCAACTGACCTTCTGATTCACTTTTCATGCTTGCTGAGCACATTTTCCAAAGATTCAGTTGCAGAAATGAAGAAATTTAAACAATTTTCCTTAAGGGTCTAACGCTAAACCTAAGTCCAGTTGTGGCGGCCATCGTGATGGGCATGAAAAACATATCTTTTGGAGTGGACCACTCAAAAGAACATCATGCAACAAAACAATTCTATCCGCTTGGTAGTTTCCGACAATAAGAGCTTCATAGTTTAATCCAATCATAATGAATATGTCACTAGTTTTCATGTTAAATTTCCAATTGGTCAAAACCCCATTACTATTGCTAGTGTTTGTCCAAATTGGCATAGTGATTTTGGAAGATAAAAATGTAAAATGTGGACGGACAGATGTCAGCTTATGGCAGATAATGGACGAAAAGTGATAGGCTAAAGTCATCTATGTAAAAAATTACAAGAAAACATGATATGGAGTAAATGTACATGTAATACTAAAATGGCTCAAATCCAAGTGAACAACACTTTTCTGGCTAGGATTTTAAATGCCTTCCTAGATTTTTAAATGCAGGCATGTTTCTTTTCTTATCTTGGTATTTTTAACTAACATTATGCAATGCTTACATTTATTACAAAAAACCCCAAATCTATCATAAACACATTTCTACCCTTTAACAGGGATGTATATAACAGATATATATCTAAATATATGTCCCTGCCTTTAATCTTAAATTGGTAAATCATTGGTATTGATAAAGATCCTCAAATCTCGCCTGGTATCTCTTTCTGTTGTAGGTTTATTTTGAAGTCGCTTTTAAAAGTATTTAAACTGTAAATTCTATACTTGTGTTCGGCAGATATCATTGTGAATACAAAATTATAATAGTATAGATTGCTTAAGGTATCCGGACCATAATAAAAATGGTGGTCAAAGTTTTTATAATTTTTAACAGTTTCGAGGAAATTTTGATTTACTACTTAGTTCTAAAATATATAATGTTTCTGAGTAAAATAATAATCTGCAAACCTGTTTTAATTATCAAACAATATCATTTAAATTTATAGTATTTTCCGAAGTTTTCCGATTTTCCTCGATGTTATTAAGTTAAGTTCTTCTAGAAAATCCGGGTATTTTTAATAATCACGTGGTCATTTATGGTCCGAATACCTTAAGATTGTTTTATACTATACTATCAACCCTATGTAAAACAATCCGTCACTGTTTTGATGTTTTTCCTATTCTTGGCATACAAAATGAATTCAAATATCGTTTTTTTGTTTATACAAGAATATAAAGAAAAAAACCAAATGCAAATATTGTATTTTTCATATAACATGACAATTAACATATATTCATTTTTATTTGTGTGTAATTGATACATGATGGAGATGGCAAAATTTTGTTTGAACTTTAAAGAACTAAACAACTTAATGAGATTCAATTAAATATCAAAATTTGAAAACTGAAATGAGAAAAAAATAATAATTAAACATGAGGTTTTATTCTAGATGATTCAAAACTAACAAACTCCAATTACATTATTAGCTATTACAACTAATATCAAATACATGTTATACTAGGAAACATCTTCTTCAATGTAACTGGCCAGCTTGAATACTGGAGAAGTTGAGGACATAACATTTTCCATTAATTCCTAATAATGAAAAAGTTTGGAATCATTCACAACAAAGTTCAAGAGAAATTTCATTAATTAAAAACCTCAAAAAATATATAACCAATAAGGCCACATTAATTTATTCTTTAGATTCTCAACCACCTCAGCCAAAAATAATGGTACCAGATCAAATTATAAAAAAAAGAATATTAATTTATTCTTGTGGAGAGCTAGCACATATACCTAAAATGTGAATTAAATAATAGTATATAATGTAATTCAGAAAATTATTGCATGCATTTATTATTATGAATGTTCGAATGACAACAATATTGTGAGTTTTATTTTTACGACTTTTTGAAAGGTGTTACACAACATAAGTAGAAAATTTTGGAATGTTATTTCTAATTATTGTGATTACATTCCAGTCGCATCATTGCAATCATTTCTGCATTTAAAGTACATAAATATTGACAAGTCTGGTATTTTCTTGCAACTATGGACTATTCAGAATAGTTTCTATGGAATGGGGAATTCATTTAATTATTTGAGGGTGGTTGATATTTTTGAAAATCTCTCTATATGAAGAAACAATTTTGTTTGAAAAACAAACAAAAATACATCAAGTGTAGCCTAGATTTAAAAGTATCGTATTGATTGTCTAAGCTACAAAAGGCTTAATCCAACCTAAAGCCTAAAAAAATTATATGTTTTTCCGGTAACCCAACTGCCCCTATTTTTTCATGGGGTAATAAAAATTTTTTTTTAAACATGAATTTTCAGCATTTCTGTCATCAATTTTTTACAAGAATGGCCTTGCTCTCTGGAGTAGAGGTTCAAAATTTATTAATAAATGAAACGTTCGGCATGGCCGTAGCAACCAGTGTTTGAATTAAAATTCTCTAAGTGAAAGCATATGGATGTAAAAAATCACTGAACATTAATAGAAGTGTTTGAGAAGGAGCACGGAGGCAACAAAACTGGTACATTAAAGGCTTTGATGTCAATACCTTCCAAATCTATTATTAAGAGGAAAAAACACCCTACCTTCAAACCCTAATTTTTAAAAAGATGTTACCGGAAACGAAGAATTTTTTAGGCCTTATAAAAGCAAAACAAAAAAAAAAAAAACTAAAAAACAGTGAAACTGACTGAAACAGCACAATTACATATATATATATATATATATAACATATAGAAATGAACATTTCTTTACAAGAAGTTTATGTAATGGCAAAATTTTTTTGGGTCCTCATAATCTGTATCTTTGTGAAGGTGAAGTAAACCTGTAGCAGGAAAAACATCTTATCTTGAACATCTGAAATGTAAATAAAAGAAAACACAAATTTTAATGAAAACAGGGATACTGGTAGGGTTTTTGGTGAATCTTATCTTAATCATCTTAATATTACACATTCCATTTCATGAATGAATTTGTCGGAGTGACTACCAGTAAATCAGTGTAAATGGCGTCATTTTACATTGTGACATCCAAATATTTGTATAGTGACGTCAAGTTCTTGCAGGAAAATGCATTAAGTGGCATTATGTCTATACAAAACAGTGATTTTAATGAGTTTTTGATGAACCCATCTTTACAAATGCAAAGATGTTCTACATATTCCACCAAAAGTTAAATCAATGTAAAGGGCTATTCCATTAAAATGGATAAGGGAAAGAATTTAATTCTGAAATCATACCTTTTTTTTAGGAGAATTCCTTAAGACGCTCTAAAATTTTTGTCTGGAAACAATACATTTTCCATAGTTTCAATTGATCAAGAGCCATAATGCTTGAATGAAAAATCTGACTGCATCCAGATGTTGAACATTAAATTGATCTGTATCTTGCAGTCATAAATCTTCATAGCAAGTTTTAAATAAAATCTTTCTATCTGTTATCAATTAAATATCTGGAAACGATACATTTTTAATATTTTCAGTTAACCAAGGGCTTGTCGATTAAACAATCTGATTGCACCTATTTTTACCTCAGTTTAATATTTTCAGTTAACCAAGGGCTTTTCGATTAATCTGATTGCACACATTTTTACCTCGATCTGTATTTATGGTCACATAACTTTGTGGTAAGTGTGGAGAAAATCCAATTAACTGATATCATGATTTGTCTGGAAACCACAAATGCACTGAAGAATGGGAGGGTCGAAAACCTTAAACACCTTTGCATCAGTATACAAAGTCTATGTATTTAAAGAACACCAAATAAGATACAAAAAAATCTACACAAGAAAATTGCAAAGATATAAATTTATGGTTACAGTTAAAAATGTTGATCTGTGATTTGTTGCATACTTGCAATAATTTAACTGTATTAAATAAAAATATCAATAAAGAATTTGGAGGTCTATCAACAATTACTGGATCACTTGGACTAGGTATTGTATGTTAGTATCATATACTGCAAAAGACACTTGCTGGTGTACATAGTGGGTTGTGAAGTAACATAATTATATAAATGTTTCGATTAAAAATGGCAGATACTCTAAAAAATTATGTTTAGCAAGACATTAAAATGGCCTACAGTAATGCATAATAAAGTATTTGATTTGATTTTGATTTTTTGTGTAAGTTGTCCTCCATTTTGCTTAAGATTTTACATAAATATATTTATGTATGACTATTTGTTCAATTGTTTGGCCGTTTTGGACTGATTCTAATATTAAACAGAAGCTTAAATACAGAAAATGTGTCAATAGAACATGGTTGCCCCCTTCTCATCAAAAAGGAACAAGACAAATATGGCTTGAAAAAGGGAGACACAGTACAACTCCCATTGATAATCTTGCAGACCAAATATTCAATCAATCAAAAATATGCAAGCCAAGAAATGTATGACATGGACAAGGGCTATAACTTATTGTCCCTTTTGCCTAAAGGCTGGAGCAGAAAAATAAAAATATTGGCAGATTATCAACTAATTTCCATAATTTTCATATGGCGAGGTTATCAAAGGAAGAAGATTTTACACAATAACTCAAATAATTTTGAGTAGAACAGAAATTTATCGCAAACATAAATTTGGTTGGGTAGTTTTGGACAAGAAGAGTTTAAAAGATAAATCACAATGCATTGTCTGTACCTTCATTGAAAAAAAAAACCTGTTATAAACATTTCTGCCAAGTTTGGCTCAACAGTTTCAGAAAAAAAGATTAAAATGTTAATGGTAGACAGACAACAGACGTAAGGTGATGACCCTTACAGTAAGTTGAGGAGTCTCTTTCCTATGTTTCCTGCATTTATTCCCCACCCTATTTTTAAGAACTGTTTATTTAAATAATCCAATAAGTTTGTGTTTCCATCATGGAAAATTACATTTCTATTTTGTTTCACATTTTTGAGGTCAATATTTAGCTAACAGTCCACTTAAATACATGTAGGTTTCACATAATGTAATCGCATGAATCTTAATAATTTGGTTTTAAAACATCATATTTGAAACCCACAAAAATAATAAAAATTCATAAAAACATGAGAGTTAGACAACATTGGTATATTTCAGAATTTTGCAATTTTCATTGATTACCGGTAGTAACCACTTAATGTGGATTTCGATTATCATAATTTTTAATTATAAAAATACTGATTAGCGAGAAACCAAAAAAAATTTGGATAATTTTATAATCCAAATAGATCTATGGTACACCAAATGAAATTTGCCACAACTAAAGTGAATTTGTATCAAAAGTTTTACAAGGATATATTTCATATTAAATGTTGTTGGAACTTTACTTTTTTGCCGCAACTGAAGCTGTAGGTTAAAATCCATTTTAACTTTAAATTAAAATTTTCCCATAGGGTGTAATGTTAATTATTTCGACTTTGTAAATTATTTGTAGCTTCATTTCATGTATGCAATCAACCAATGGTCTCGGGTAACAAGATATGATAAAAATTTTATTTTTTAGGGTTTTATGACAGATCAAAGATGAAATTTTAAAAATAGTTAAAATTATATTTTTGTTATAACACAAATTCTGTGAAATCATGGTATTTTCAGACAGATTTTTAAATGTCAAAAATTTAACATAGAGGGATAATGGGAATTTTTTTTATGCTGAGGAAAATTTAAATCTTAACTGCAGGATGAGTTGTGGAAAAAATTATAATTCCAACAAAATATAACTTGACATATTTTTTAGCTGATTTTTTTTTTATATATTTTGACTTATGAAGTTGTGGCAAATTTCGTTTGGTGTCATTAATAATCTAATTTCGACAACAAATTAAACAAGGTAAAGTGATTTTAGCAATATGTAAAACTTCATTTCTTCAAAGAAAATCACAATTTTCATATGATTGAAGGATGATATCTTAAAGCTTTATAATATGAAATACAAAATACTTTTTGGCACAAACTCATCAACAATATGTAGAGATAATATACCTTCAGTCATGTAGACTCAAAGATACTGACCTTTTATTATCATTTTTACATTTTAAGTGTTCCTGTGAAAATTATATGTGAAAAAACTAAAGCTGAGAGACTCAGTTATGTGAAACCTACACTTTTGTTCATGGGACAAGACTAATAAAATTAAGTGTTCTGAAACTTGTTTTCTTTAATCCTACCCAATACCTCATTGATCAGCAGCCCCAGCGTGAGACAGTGTATGCCATTTTTAATCCACCAGTTACCTGCAATAACATAAGAAATTTATAAACATATGTCGTCCGAACTGATACAAATCTAAAGCAGAGCATACCCTTAACTTGATAATTCTCTAACTTGTCTTCTATACTACTCTTGTCAAAATAAATTGAATGTGTTTTTTTTTGGAAATATATTCTTCTGGATGTTAGACTGAGCCAAAAAATTACTTCAGCTTTAACATCTATTAATAACAGATTTGATGATTCATTCACTTAAAATTTGTTATATGTTTTTGTTTCCAGTGTAGAGTAATCTAAGAATACAACCTAGACATCAGCTATGTTTTAACAATAAAATTTGTATGTTAAGAACACAAGTTTATTAG
>JAULBM010323461.1:0-13404 GCA_032357055.1 Geukensia granosissima | reverse complement strand
AGTGTAGTGTTGTGTGTTCTATGTTTGTCTTTTGTTTCATTTTGTTGGCCATGGTCTTGTCTGTCTTCCGACTTATCAATTTCTGTCTGCCCCTTTGCTATCTTCTAATTTCTTTATCGCAATAATTCATACCTGTGAAATATTCATTTTAAAAATGGCATCACTACAAGAAAGGTAATATACACGAAAATTCATAGTGACAAAAATAATTGAAAAACTGTTTCAATGAAAATTGGAATCTGCTGATAATTACACATGAAATTTACACCATATCCCCCCTTTTTTTCTATTGTACAAAATATCACTTTGTTACTATATGTAGGAAATATAGCCAACAGGAAATGGTCTAGCTGCAGTATAATAAATGATATCTGTGAAATTTAGCTTATATGACTACCTGTTCATGGAGATAATACATACTGACTACATTGTTATCATCAATAACACCCTGTACAATCGTCTTCCTCAGTAAAACTTCGGAATCTATAGCTGCCTGAATCAACTGAAAAAAACAAATTATAGCCATCCGTTAGAAATCTGAAGAAAACCTGAGTTCCTCAGTGAACACGTACAGTTTTAATATTTTACATGCAAAATAAGTATGGGTTTTCACTATAGGAAATTATGCAGTAATGAAAAAAAAGTTAATTTTGGTACAAATAATATAAGCAATGCAACTGTGCAATGACTAAATAATTAAGCAGTTTGAATAACTTTCTGGGAAATACCATGAACAGATGAAGCAGGTTATTTTGACAAGACAAAACTTACTAATAAGCAAGCACAGCATGATATGACCGCAGCATGTTCACATGTGAAAAGAGAACTTTTGGGTAAGTGTGGACACAGTATTTTGTTGGACACCATGATGTGCTTGACACATAATGTGTTGGATTCAATATAGTGCTGGACACAGTAATATAAGTGGATAAAAGATCATTTTGACTCAAATTATCCTCAAAACTGGTGTCACTCTGTGAAATTTTTCATCAGTGCATAATTAAGACGGCGAAATGGAGATTTAAGTCGCTAAAAAATTTTGAAAATCACTTGAAGTCGCCAACTAGAGTATTTTTAAGCAAAGCGAAGTCGCCGCGCAATTTTAACCAAAGAGAGATCACTCAAATTGGGTATGGTAAAACACAGAATCCAATCGTAAACAACCAAAATGATATTATCTATCGAATACAAGATTTACGAAAATTAAGTTGGATTTTTGAAAAGTATAACGATTAAAAATGATGACAGTCATGACAGTAACATTAAGTCCTTAGACCCGTGGCTACTTACAAGGATTGATGAATTAAATAAATAGATATTTCTGCTCAGAGGTCTTACTAATTTCATACAATTCCCAAGTTATTGGTGTTCTTTCTGAACTGACTCAAGTCTTGGAGATATAATATGAATTACACTTCTTTAAGTATTTTAATTACTTTCCCTTGTTATGGTTATACAGTTCTTGATATAATGAAATAAGAAATTACAGACACAAAACCATAATTAATGAAAATGGACCTTTTTTCTGTTTTATCATTGTAACAAATTATGTCCATATTAAAATGCATAATACCATTGCGCAGAAGTACCACTTCTCCTCTTGAAACTCACTTCTCCCTTTCCCTCCTGAAAGGGAGAAGTCACTTCTCCCATTCACTGAATCCTAGATTAGGCCCTGTTTCATAAGGTATCACTTGGAGAAAGCCCCATCAAAATCAGATGAAAAAGAAATTTTTCCATTATTCTGAATTGAATTTCCACCACCATTTTGACCCCATCTAGCTCAAAAACAGTAAGGGATAGAGAAAATCTGTTGACAATTTACTGAAAGCCCTAGCTGAGAGGAATCAAATGAAAAAAAAAACCCATTAAAATCAGATGAAAAATACAAATTTATATATTTATCTAACACAGCCATCAAACCTCATTGACTTTCTCCTGATCTGTTAGCTCTTTGTTTTTCCTAAATTCTGTATTAATCTTCTCTCTAACTCCTAAATAAAAAATAACAACTATGTTGTAATGTGCATGTTGTTTTAAATCAAAAATGCACTTTGAAAAGTGAACTTAAAGGATTGTATTGGTTGTTGCTTAGCAATATGTCAGCAATATCTAAAAGAGAACATACATATAGCAGGTTACTAACATGACTAAGATATACACATGATAGAATGTCAGAAAAGCATATTTATCTATTGTAATAAAACAAAACAATTAAAAAACAATAAAGTTCTGCACAAAACTCTGTTCTGATATACTGACACATGACTGAAATCCTTGTTCAGTGAGGCTCTCCAGATTTTACATGTAATCTGAGGACCATAAAGAAGAACAACTGTATTATACTGAACATAACATCCTCTCTCAAAAACATTTATTCATTTTATTCTTTTCTCTAAATTAAATAGCATTTGACTCCAATTTTGTGTCACCACTGCACTAGAAGGTTTTTGTTTTGTTTTATTGGTTGTTTGGGAAAAACCCATGATCTAGGAACAATTCACAAACATGCATTGACTAACAGAATTTCCAAAAAAATCTGATGTCGCAAAGCAAAAAGACCTGATAGCACAGTAGCTACACCAAACAAAAGTAATAGGTCATGTAGGTAGGACTAATAAATTTTTACATTTCAAACAATAAAATACTGAAATTGGCGGATAAACTTGATATTTTGTATAGGAAATAAATGCAGTTATTCTCTGTAGGAAGTGATGATGTAATCAATGTTTTCAACATCTTTGCTATACTATACAAGTTGCTACACATTATTCAACATGTTTAAATAAAGTCATTGTACCAGTTCATTTTGCTTTAATTTATCTTAAAACATTACTTTAAGCAGTGAATATACAGAATAACTGCATTTGATAACTGAACACCATTAGTATCGAACTTGTGTACAAACAAACACTTATTAATCATCTTTCTCATGATTACAACGCTTACTTATCATCTTTCTTGTGTCACACTTTTTTATTGTCTTTCTCATGATTTTCTGTTCTGAATGTGTGATTTAATCACTGGTTATTTGTTAAGATAATTCTTAAGTGCCTTATATAGCTATCCCATGATTTATTTAAATGATTTCACTTAAAAAGTACCTGTGAGGGCTCTGGTATCTCCTTGAAAAACGTCAAGCCTTGCTCTATGTAGTTTCTTAAAAGACGAGAGAACCTGAAATTAGATTAGATAAGTCTTCATAAACATGAACTCATGTGTTTTGCAAAGGCTGCATGATTCGACCGCAGCACACTTACATGATTGTGAAAGTTGAACAAAGGAACATTTAGGTAAGTGTGGACACAATAATGTGCTGGACACAAAAATGTGATGGACACAGTAATATCACTATCAGTTATCATTTTTAACCTCTTTATCCCCCCAAGCAGATGAACTTTTGTTTCACCTTCTTAGGAATAACTTTGAAAAATCTAAATCTTATAAAAAATAAAAAATTTTCCATAACATGTGGAATTGACTTTTTTACCCTCTTATACATGTATCTTAAAAATTGCAAGATACAGAGAAAATCCATTGACATACTGTTGAAAGCTCTCAATGACATGATTCAAATGAAAAGAAAACAAATCAAATGGTATGAAAAATATCCTGCAATACTGCCTGTTTAAACCCTTTAACTCTTTTAAGATTGATTGATTGATGGTGTTTAATGTCCAGTGGCCAATATTTCATGCATATTCAGGACGAGAGCATATTAAGGGTGAGTGATGATGAATGAACCCTGCTTTGTACTAGACTGACACTCTGATACAGGATTTTACGTGCTAGCTCATGAAAGCAACAGTCCTCAGGAAGACATACCACTTCACCCAGACACATTATTTGGACTCTGGGCCTACCAGCAGTCTTTGCACTTATTCCTAAATGCTGCGTGCCTAGTAGAGAAGCAGCCAATGAAAAATGTAATGTCTTTGGTTTGACCCATCCGGGAATTGAACCCACGACCTTCAGCATTCGAGGGGAGCATGCTAACCATTACACCACTAAGGCAGTCATCTTTTTTAAAGATAATAATTGACAAAAACCAAACAATGTATATAAAGACTTTGAAATGATAAATGAAAAGGTATTCTTGTGTCATTTATATGTTTTACTTATAAATTATGAAAAAATTTTCAATATGATATCATAAATCATATAAATACATGAAATAGCTGTGTATAATTGTAATGCAATACTCAATATTTTTACTATCTTTGTCTGGATTACAATTAACTGTACACTGATTTTCAGTTCCAGGACCAGCTATGTTTTATAAATAGTTTCACATTTTGTATTTTGGAGGCCTTTTACAGCTTTTGTTATGGCATGGACTTCAAATGATTATTGAAGGTTTTAATGAGACCTGTAGAACTTTAAATTCCACAGTCATTTGATGGATGGCTGTCTCGTGAACAATCATGCCAAATCTGGATGGCTGTCTCGTGAACAATCATGCCCAATCTCATATATATTCTCCCTTTCTCAGATAATCAAAAACTCTGTTCATTTATTTTATTTTGTCACGAATTCAAATAAGCACAACTCTACAGTATGTGGTACCTTTTGAATTTTTAAAGATGACAAACCATAGTCCCTTTAAATGTAGTATAATATTTGTGTTTAGCTTTTTTTAAAAGGAGATGTATGAATTTATATGCGATACTATCTGAAATCCATCTATTGGATGCTCTAAGACCTTCAATGATGAACAAGAATTGGCCAAAAAATTGCATTAAACTAGTTGGGCCATTGGTGTATTTAGGGAAAAAACTGTATATCTGATCTTCATACATGTATATATCAATGACCCTGATTCACAGCTATGGCTATGCTGAGATTACCATCATCAAGATCTATGGCACTCTCTATTAATTGCCAAAATTTTTACCTGCAGCAGGGTTTCAATAGATCTTTAAGTAGGATGCTAAATATAAAAAGTAGATGGCTAATCTGTGCTGCATCAAAATGGATCATAGGATATTTTCCTAATTAATTTTCAATATTTACTACATTCTTCCAATTTTTTACTATGATTTTTTTTTTGGCTCCTATGAAAGTAGCCGGCTAACTTCACACTTGTAGACGTCGACTGTCAAGACCTCACCTCACCTCACTTTTCAATTTGTCTAGGTTAATTCAGGGTATGTTGGGAAACAGTAGGATTAGATATAAAAATATAAACATATATACATAAATATATTTAATATTCCTTTGATACACATGTATAATAAATACAATAATGATATACTCCAAGGGGGAATTACCTTGAAATAAATTTGATTATATCAGTTATATACAAAGGGGGATAATTCAATGTATCTCAAAACATGGGCTGTTTTCAAGCATGCTTGGTGGCCTATCTCAAATTGTAATATCTTGAACTGTATAATTGTGTCACTTTATAATGCAATCATTGTAATCATTGTACTTAAATTTTTACCAATAAGGGTCCATAATTGGTTAATAAACTAGCTATTCTTATTCTTAAATTGGAGGAATACAGCAGGAGTAGACAAATCAGCATTACAATTAGCCAATTGGTTGGTCGAAAAAACTTGTCTGTATTGAGGACACAGACACTTGTTTCTAAAAAAAATATATACCCTATATACTACCTAACTGTTAGGTAGTTTATAGCGGTCCTACTGAACAGAGATTGTTTTTGATTTTGTATGTATTAATGTCAGGCAACTCATGACAGATTTTGTTAGATTTCTTTGCCAGTGGTTATCTGTAATTTGTTGGCCTTACCCTGCATTTGTGTTCTTCAATGCACAGATGTAGTGTCGTTGACATCTAGCTAAGAATTCCCCTCAAACCGGTGCTAGGGGACGTCTTGAACTTACAGTGAGGTGCGAGTTTTTACTCCGTGTTGAAGGCCTCACAGTGACTTTTAGATGAAGAATAGCAATCAAAGCACTGTTCCTTTGCTTGGAATTTTCTTGTACATATGAGATTTTTGTGTCATGAATATTTACACCATATCCCCCCTTTTTCTATAGAGTCAACTGAAGACAAGTAGAGACAACAACCAGAAAATCATACATATACATGATATATTTCTTGTTGTATTGGTGTTTAATACATATTATTATTTAACATAAAAACAATTATATACCAAGATTTATTATTTATTTATTGTCTGTACCGAAGGTAGACAAATACATATGATCCTAATTATGGCGGTAGCAGAGACAACAGATGATTATGGGTGGTTTATTATATTATTTTTCTAATTTTTTTATATATTTATATATTTCTTTAGAAACAAGTGCCTGTGACTGAGGCCTGAAGACTGATTCATTGAGGTCATTTGCTGCACGAGAGATTGAACATTTGACATGCATTGTTTCTGGAAATCTTTGGTTTAATGTATTCTACCTATATCTTATTTTTTGTATATAACAAATGGGTGTGCATGATCACATTAGTAAATAACATTTAAACTTTCCCGACCTTACTGCGAATTGACATTTCTTGGAATAGTCTAGAAGAGTTCCGTAAATTTAATGCTCTCGGGTATTTACGTCCCTTCTATCCAATTACCGGAAGTAGTTCTATGGAAACAAACAACATGGAGGGAAATGGGTGATCAGTTGTCCAAAATTTGTTTTTTGTTGAAGGAAAAAAAAATGTAAATGCACAATGCCTTGAATTTTAGATATATATATTGATTTGATCTTCTGTTAAAATAGGGGTCAAATTTGATGTTGCAATCGCGAAATGTTTTCATTCCAGATGTGGACCCCCCTGAAAATTCCATGAATGTAACTTTGACAGATCTTTCTATTTTGGTTCCTACCGTTTGTTAAACTCGCTAGTAGCGTGCATGGGGAAGGTAAATGCAGACAAGTGATTTTCAAAACAATACAATACAAAACGACGAAGTTGATGATACCTACCAAAGGGGCAGACAGAAATCGTTAAGTCGGAAGACAGACAAGACCATGGCCAACAAAATAAAACGAAATACGAACATAGAACACACGACACTACACTGAAAACTAAGCTGGAGTAACATGTACCTACAGGGTGAGTTCAGGTGCTCCAGAAGGGTAATCAACTCCTGCGCCACTAGTGGCACCCGTCCTGTTACTCACTGGTCAAAGCCAGTATATAGTCACAATCGATGTTAGTTACAACCGGTATAGGAACTGATTTGCATTCATGACAGTGGGAAGATATCCATTGTCATTTGTGAAATGGATATTTCAAATTCCTACCAGTCAACCAAATCATGACACCCAGTATTGACATGAACAATTAGCATAATTTATATGTTATGAATGGTTTCATTGAAAATAATTATAAGACAAATACCACACAGTGAAATGTGACTTTTGAACATTTTTTTAATTAAGCATGTTAAGCATGTTGAAGATGTGGATTGTCTTTCTTGCATACGTATTCAATCTTCATTTTTCAATGATTTTTGTTTGTCAATGTATCCTCTTGTGTACAATGATTAGCCTTGCATGCACTACTTCGATCCTCTCCTGTGAATTTCTGTAATGGTACTTTTCTATGTATTCTATATTCTTTCTTGAAAAAAGACTTATAAAAATGAAAAGATATGGGTAAAGTGACCACTTTTCAGCTGCAATCAAAAGTTTTTTTTTTATTTTTTTACCCTTTACGTTTGTGTTGATTAAGCTTTAGTTTTCTCTGTTCAAAACAATTTGTGTTGTATTTTTATCCTCCAATAAAAATATATTCTTTTGTCCATGGTGTTATCTGTTCTCGGACTCAAAATTTTATTTTTTCCTTTTGTATGATTTATATTATGATACATTTGAAAAAACCAAAACACAACATCCAAACAATGGAACCATTTGCATTTACTTCCAAATTTTGTTGCTTATACATTTAAGAAGAAGAACATCCAATGTGCTGAGTGGAGGCAGTAAAATGTTTCCCCATGTTTTTCTTTATGACATTTATGTGTCGGGCAGATAATGCAAGTAATAGTAGTCTTTATTTCTTTCTCATATGAATCTTGATCTTCATACCTTCGGCCATTGATGCCATCACAAACACGGCCTGTATTCAATTTGTTAATTTTAGACTGTGTGTGTTGATTTTGTCACTGTCTAGAAATTTAATAACGTTTTTACTAATGTAGTTAACTGGGATTTTCAATGTTCTGGCCCCTAGCTTACCCGATGAAGGTTAATCCAGAAAAGTGCTTTGTATGCAGATAAAGATTTAAATAAGGAATGGATTGTGGTTTTTCTGGCATTTATTCCATATCCTATGACCAAATGTTAATTTATAAAGTTATAAATATATGTGTACCCATACATGTTTAATGAATGAATAACCTTTATGACTTTGAGAAATCAGACTAAGTATTATTAGGGAGTCCAAGGCAAAATTGATATTTAGTAGCCCAGAAAATAAAACACATAAAAAAAAACGATCGAAAATCGGTCAACAATCAAAAAAAGTTACAACAATTTTAAGTTGTAAAAAAGTGCATCATATTTGGAAATAATGTCAGTAGGGGAATGACAAAAAAGTCTAGAAGTTCAATATTTGAACAAGTTTATTTCAAAATTATAAATAAATTCAACATTATACAACTGATACATCATAGAACTGTAGCACAAAGAATTAGCAAATATTATTTTTCTTTATTTTAGACTAATCAGTAATCATGCCGATCACAAAGATCCCAATAGTACATAAGTTTGGTATCATCTCTCACAGCCAGAGATTGGAGCTTCAAGAAAGACTCTTAAAACAGTCATATCTTCAGAGTGTAGAGAGTCAAAAGGTTATACAGACCAGGTAAGATAGTTCTATACCTATATGAAGAGAGTCAAAATTTATTAAATCCAGGTCAACTGTTCAACCTGGAAACGTTATGAATCAAATGATCTACATGCAAGGTAAAACAGTTCTAACAGTTCTAAGTGCACAGAATTCAAACATTCATAAATAAACAGTCTGTTTAAGATTGCAGAGTCAAAGATTTATACACATTAAAACAGTCATAAATGAAAGTACTAAAAAGTTATATATATTATAACTGTAATACTGTTGGGACGACACTGCACACCTGCACATAATTCCCTGTTTTCCAATATTTGGTACTGAGAGTACCTAATAACAGTAAATCCAGAAAAAGAGCTTCTTACACAGAGAAATTTAGCTTAGATATTTTCAATTGTTCTTTTTCTATTTTTTCAACGATCTGTTAGATAAACATGATAAAAGAAAGAAATGCAAGGCACTATTTTTTAAAAGTATTTCTGACATATATTCCAAATTCTTTTCTTTTAAATATAAATCAGTTAAAGAGTCATTCCTTCAGAATAAAATAGGTTTAGTTCTCAAAAAAGGTTTTGCAAATAACTTGAATATTGTAACACTGTAAAATTACTGCAGCAATTTCTTAATATGTTGGTATAACAAAAAAGTATTAAAATATTTTCAATTTGAGTTTTGATTATTGTTACCCTCAACCTGACACAATTTTAGCAATATTATCATAAAAATATGAGAAATATTATCTAACCGGCTGATACATGTACCATGACAATCTTAGAATAATTAGTATTTCTTTAGCAGTATATTTTTTTTCAAATTAAATTTAGTTTCCTAACATTTGTTGTCAAGGTTTCATTTAAGGTTTGATTATTTGAACTGCATATTTATTTTGACATTATTTATTATTACATTTGTGCCAATGTTAAAAAATTCAGACAGCCTCAGTGATGTAATGGTTAGCATGCTGGTCCAGAGTGTGAAAGGTCATTGGTTCGATCCCCAGCCGGGTCAAACCAAAGATTAAAATTGGCAATTGCTGATTCTCAGCATTTAGGAGTAAGAGCAAATACTGGTCTGCCCAGAGTCAGAATAATGTGTCTGGGTAAAGTGGCATGTCTTCCTGCATACTGTTGCTTTCATGAGCTACTACGTTAAAAATCTGGCTCAGAATGTTGGTCTAGTACAAAGCAGGGTTAATTTATCATCATTCATCATTAATATGCTCTCATCCTGAATATGCATGAAATATTTGCCACTGGACGTTAAGCACTAGCTATTCATTCATTCATTAAAAACTTCAACAGTCTTGAGTGTGTTGTGCAAATTCATGGTCTTTTTCAGTCGCAATCCATTAGAGGTAACAGAAGAGTTTGTATACCAGTACAACAATGCTAAAACTTTGGATGAAAGAGAGAAATATGAGACCACAGCTCATAAAATGTTGGAAAGATCTAAGGTACTTGTACATACAAAAAGTAGTGATACAATAGAAGTAGGGGACGAGCCCTACTGTCTGTAAACCTCACTTCATATAATGCCTATTTCTAAAGTAAAAGGTGTTTTTTTAATCTCAATAAAATTTTGCAAATAGATGTATCTTGCAAGTCCTAACAGTAACTGTTTTCATTTTTATATTCTTTTCAGTGGTTAATAAACCAAGAGCAATAGAAAAGTCTTTATGGAATTTACATTGTAAAAGGATCGCTTGGGAGTGTTTTACAAAAAGCCCTATAGAATGCCTGTTGAGTATAAAATAACTAAAAAATAAAAAAGTTGCAAAATTTCTTTTTCATCTGAATGCAATAAATTTTACAAGAAAATGGTTGATGAAATTCCATTTTGAAAATTTAGTATTTTAGAAGACAAAAAAATTACAAAGGGATATTTTCCACCTGAAACACTTTTTATTTGACTGAAAAGTATCTTGTACTTCTATTTTAATATTTTATTTGTAAGGTTCTACTTCTTGACAAAAAATTAGTAAAATACTCCTATGATAAAGGTTGGAAATTTCCAAAAATTCAGTCTACGAAGTAAGGTTTACAGACAGTAGATACTGTGTGTACTTAAAATTAGGTAAATCTTGTCAAAATGTTATTCAATAAATACAAAATCAATGTGAAAGACTGAACTATGACCTTTCCTGACTGGGGACAGGCACATGATACCTGTGGTGGTGTTAAAATATTTGCTAGATCCAAACATTTATACAAACTGAATAGCCAAATAGAAGAAAATTGTTTTATAATTTAAGGAAGTATATAATTGCATGAAAATTTGACATTTTTAAGTGTAAAATATTAATTAATTAATATTTTTACTGAATCCCGGAAAAATATTTTTATCACAAGGTTTTTTTCCTTTTCTATATAGAGACGAGCAGGACTACGTTTAAATGGAGTTGGACAATATGTCAATTTACCCATGGCATGGACAGAACTAGCACAGCTGGCTCAGTGTAAAGGCAAAATACAGGAAGGTATATATAACCATAATAAAATGTGTTTTTATTTCCGTTACCAGTTTAGTGTTTGTTTTTGTCAATATGATTGGAAAAAAATTGAAGATACCCAAGGAACACACAAAAAACATTTAGTTAGAAGACAGACAAGGCTATGGCCAACAATATGTAACAAAGAAAAATATGGTACACATAACACTACTCTGAAATAGAGACTTGCTTGCATTGTTAATAGTTTTGGCATAATCATTGCAGAATATATTTTGACTTTGAGGCCAATGACTGGCATAATTTAGTATCGTTATGTGAATGACTGATGGCAAAGAAAACATGATTTTTGCAGTTTATAAATTATTATGAAAAATGGGAGTTGATGCCTCACAAAATAAATCTCAATTTGATTCATGATATAAAAGCTGCAATACTCATGTTACCTATATGTTTAATTCCAAAAAATTGTGTAGTTTTGTGTTGTGAATCTTGTGATTTTATAAGACAATTTTACACGTGTTGCAATAATATGCTACAATAAAACATCATTGAAATTTGTTTCCTTCCACATTTTTTCAGAATTCATTGTAAGAAAAATTTAAAATGTAAGAAACATAACATTGTTATTATGAATTAATAAATTATTTTTGTAGAGTGCCTGGATGTGTTGATTACCTCCCTTGATCAGTCTCCTCTAGAGAAGTACCATATTCCTGCTTTGTTTTTCCTTGCTGAGACCATGTTGTACTGGCTGAGAACTGATGCTGTACACCAACCTTATCTAAGAACTGGAGAGATCAAACTGTTAAAAGTAAAGTTGTTTGAGTTTTTCATCCTCACAATGTCAGGGGTCCTGTGTCCACACTTGTCCAAGGACAAGTGTGGACACAAGACCCTTGGCGTTGTGAAGAGGGAGTTTTTGAGGTGTCATTTCATAATAAATATAGATTATTGTTGGTTGTCTTTACATGATAGATTATATCGATCGAGATGTTTACATCAAGATTGATATGAGAAAACATGACCAACCCTCGGTCATACATATAACTACAACACAACAAACAACCATTACATGATAAATATTTATTTACAGGAAAGCTCACATTCACCATTAAGTGGTCTCCACAATGCCCTTCCCAATTCAAAATAACCTTGATTAAAAATCAAAGGTCTGAATGACACTCCAAATACCAAAATGCTTTTAGATATTACAATGAAAATTAAATACTGTAAACTAGCACAACATTCTAATGGGCATGAGTCCTTACTTGGGACAGAGGCATGTAATATGGAGGAGGATTATCAAGTTTGTTTTTATTTTTTATTTTTCATTAATTCAAACTGACCACTTTCCTTGTGGTCAAAAGATGAGAACAAAAGCAAAAATAACAGAGACATGCAGTAAAAACATTCCATATTACCAGTATACAATATTCTTAAATAATACTTGCACAAAAATATACAGCTAAATACAAGTAAGTAAAGGTATCTTTTCAGTAAATTGTCCTGAATTCTCAAAGTTGATGAAGAAATATCAGTAATCCATGATGAGAACCTTGGGATTTTTGTTTTGTATTTTACTTACTATTACCTACTCATTTACTCTTTTTAAATTTTGTCTCAAAACTTAAATGAGCTTAAAATTAATAGACCGAATAATTCTTTGATTTTTGAACACAATTCTCTTAATGTGAAACAATATAATTATGTATTTTACAGATGGGACAACTAGCCTTTACTAGACTGTTTTATCATCATATGGCAGGACAACTCCAGGGACAGAATGAATTTAAAAACAGACTCTTCACATATCTTGATGGTAAACATTTTACCCTGATGGATAAAATATGATTTTGACTTCAGGGAATATGCTTTGCTTTTTTTGCTAGGGGCCAACTGGGCTCCTAAGAGTTAGAAAATTAGAAGCCCAACACAAAATTCAGGGCCCAACTTTTTTTATTGGAGTTAGGCTCCTCGACCCCTTTGACGTAATGCCTCATTGTTTACTTGACCTTGTACATCTATTAAAATTATAACACTTCAAAATAGGAGCACAACACCACCTTACACAATTTAGCAGTTAAGATGATAGGAATCTAAACATACATTTTGATTTTAACATCTACAGTTAAGATTTATTCATATCAATGTTTTAATAGTAATAAAATCTCATA
>JAULBM010323451.1:0-13404 GCA_032357055.1 Geukensia granosissima | reverse complement strand
TAGTCACAATCGATGTTGGTCGCAATAGGTATAGGAACGGATTTGTATTCATGACAGTCGGAAGATATCCATTGTCTATTAGTCACAACAAAAATATGAAGAAATTTGTAGTCACGACAGTAGCTAAACTCGGATTTTATTATAGGTGTCAAATTAATTTCGCAATATCAGCCATGAATATGACTTAATTTCTGTACATTCTTGAAGGCAAAAAATGTTTGGTTTTATTCTGTGCTTTATAGATGAGTAGAATGGACTTGCATTTTTGGTATAAAAATGAAATAGGATAAAGAAATTAGTGGTGAAATTCTTTAATACATATACATATACTCTGTAAAAATGTATTTTGAAAATATGTCTATACTTCTAAAATAACGACGTCATTAAATAAAAAACGATAAATCTCAGGTTTCAATTATTTAAAAAAAATACAAGACCATATTGAAGTTTAGAATTTCACTATTCTAGGGCCTCTTGTTTTTCACATATAAAATACTACCAATAGTTTCCAAGTTCCGAGTGCTTCCCGATAGCAATCATTTGTGTTTTGTTGAAGAAGACACTTCCATTAAATTGAAAGAAGCACTCCCTATTAGAATATTAGATGCTATGCAGAGTTTTAAACGACCGATCAAAAAGTACTTGTCATATATAGATGTCGGTTGCAAAACATGATCTTAGGACAATTAGTTATTGTTGATAATAATATACCATCTTTCCAAAATTGCAAAAGCGAATTACATCGGTCATACATTGTTATTTCACACGTGGGTCTGTTTGTATTTGTTAGTTGTGTGTAATAAATTAATATTATAATAAGTGCTTTCTGTCATTGATCATGACTTGTGCTTTTTAAATTTTGGTCGTTTTTGAAAAAAAATATCTAAGAAATTTTACTACGAACAACCTTTAACAAAGGAGTCATCGCCCTACAAACCCGTTTTGTACCTTACAATTAAAGGTGCACCCGAAAAACAAAGAATCTGATAAAGTTAGTCATTTACCTGTCCATGGTAATTGTTAGGTATTTCGTCTTCCTCTTCCGGAAAAACCAACAGCCGCGATTTGACTGACATTTTTACCATTTGCGTAAAACATAATAACCAAACAAACAAACAACAAGCGTATGATCTCAACCAATTTGAGTTCATAGATGAATGTCTGAAAGACACCTTGATTGAAAAAAGACCAGTATAGTATAATCCTTAATAACATTGTATTATAGTAGACCAACAAAAGGTCCTTTCACGAAGAACTGACCGCGTATTATCTTATTCAATATTCGATACGAAATCATTCTTTTTTCTTGTTTATATTTTGCGTTATTGACAAATTTCTAAAGAAGATTAGTGTATTGAATGTTTACTATTTGAATTATTTGCAATGCGAGATAACTCAAGTCGATGTATGGTAAAAGTCATTATGAGAATAATGAATATGCTGATATAAATTTTGTTTTGTATTTTAAAATGAAAAACAGTCTCTCTAAGGTTTATGAGTTTCACTTTATATATTATTACAACGTTTTTTATTTATGAGAGGCATACATTCATTACCTGGTTATTTTCATTACACTAAAATATTGTAAGTCTGTCATAGTTAATAAAAGTTATGGTTAATATACACTTATTTGACAAAATTGTGTTTGTATTTAAATAATATACGGTTTACGTTTAGTTTCACTTCCAAGATCATACACCATTTTACCCATGTATATACATTTGTGCATGCATTTGATAAGATTGTTTAAAAAGATGAACTATCACGCCTCATAAAAAGCATTTATTGAATCAAAGTATCAAGGTTTCAAAAAATATTTGATCTGTTTGTTTGATTGGGGTTTAACGCCACTTTCAACAATATTTTAGTCATATCGCGGCGGTCAGTTGTTCTGGTGGAGGAAGCCAGAGTACCTTCATTTAACGCTGAAAAAGGGAAATATTTTATCAGAGTAGTTTTATAACCAGTTTTTTTCAATGCCGTAGGAAGATACAGGGCTTAAATAAAAAAAAAGCTATTAGAACTTTCAATATATGGCAGTGTTTGCTACAATTTCGTGTGTTTTTTTCTTGAATGTCTTTTTTTTGTTGAGATTTTGATTTGGTTAATATTTATAGACAATGTTCTTGTTGAAATTGTAAGGAAATTGTAAGTATATCATCAACAGCTAAGCACCTATACAATTTATATTTTATAAATTAGGTAATACGGTTTGAATCGTTGTTGAATAATTATTGAAATTTTTTATTGAGATAGACTGTAAAGAAATCCGAACGTCAACATTATAAAAATAGAAGATGTTGCATGATTGTCCACAATATACACCCCTCAACCAAATAATGTCGTAATTACACTTGTCCAATTACGATGTTCAATTATGAACAGGAGTACATACCATAACAAGAAGAAGTAGTTTAAAGATAACCAAAAATCTAAAGCTTAAAGATAGCCCAGAAGAGAAGAACAATATATGAGATCAGAACTGATAATTCACAAAGACATATAAGGTAAACTAGAAATAAACAAAAAGAAAAACGGAAGCAAAAAAGAGCCAATGTTTTGACAAGATAATAGTACAACCTTTTGCCCCGAAAGGGTTATGAAACCAATTATTGTCGCCAGGAAACTTGCTTATTAAATGAATAACTTTCACATAGCAATCAAGTAACGATATAACATGCAAAAAATGAAAAATAGAAGGAGTCAGCTGTAACCATGTTTATGAGGAAATAAACATCAATATTTTACAATCACTAAGCTTTTGAAATTCTTTGCTTTGAAGAAACTAGACTAGGTACTGCCAAAGTAAAACAGAGGAATGAATGCCGATATTACCGGCTTCGGCCTTTTAACGAAGTATATATCAAGGACATTGCAACACAACCCAAAGAAAACTAATGAAAAGTTCAAAATAGATCTTAATATTGCCATTCACACGGGTAAAAGTCCTTTTGTCGCGACGACCTCTCAATAAATGTAATGTTTTTATAATATTTTAACTTTATATTGTTTAGGCGGGGAGGAACTTTTACTTTTGTTTGAATAAATATCGAAATTCAGAATGGTAAAATTGTGAAAGCAAACTATTTGGCTGAAATTTCACGAAATGATTTTGCACAAAGATCAACGTTTTTGACAATTTTATTTCAATACATCAGCATTTAATAAATGCGTACAGGCATGATAATATGGTGTCTTGCTCAAGCTGATTAGCATTTGTCGGTTTCCGATATTGCATGGACATTTACGAATTTGCAATCATTCCTGCAAGCTGAGTAGTCAAATGATGAAGTAAATGTCCCCTTCGCACGTTTTGGTAGGAAATGAAGCATTTCCAGAAATTCACTCTGCAACTTCTTCCACATAGTTCCATGGAATATTCAGTTGTTTCTGACTTGGTTCAGGAAAACTCTTCCGTTTCAACATCGAGTTGTTTTCTGTAAATACAAAATTAAAGATTTAATGTGCGGATATAAGTAGATTATTCATATAAGTGATATAAACAAAGTTATATTCTTAAAGAATTGAAACAATCGTAGTGTAGGTGTGCTTTTTCATATTATTGGTGAAATCGTTTTGAAATAAATGACATTAATAACTGGGAAATTTATCAAATAGAATGACTAACTGATTATTTCCATACATTACAGAATGAGGTTATCCAAAAATCCGAATAGTAGCATTTGTCGGTACCAAGGACTCTCTGAAGTATTTTAATAATCATTCAGCCACATTCAAAGTAATATCAGCTTTAAGGGACTTTGTTGTTCATGGATTCATTCTTGTTCTATTTGTACTATAGAAAATGACTTTCAGAGCATCTGATCTCACCATAGTTTGTTAGGGTTCATGTTATCCCAGCTTTAGTTTATATTGTAATGTTATGTGTATTTTGCTTATCTTCCGTTGCATTTTGTTGATCATAGCGGGTTCTGTCCACTGACAAACCTCTTTGCTCCGTATTCTTTTTAGTATCTTTTATTTATTAAACAATAAATCGGTTTACTTAGCATAAACTATTAGCAAGTGATAATTTCTATATTTATTCAGGAACTGTAACGGGTAAGGGACTGTAACATAAATGCATGGTATTCTTTACCAAATGTTGGTTTCCGATTTTTAAAAAGAATAATGCAGAAATGCTCTTACCTACCTCAAGTATAAAACTGTTGTTGGTATGGTTGTTGTTGTTGAGGGTATTGGTATTGGTATTGATGATAATCTTGCTGTTTTGCATCTTGATATTGATGTTGTTGTTGTTGTCGCGGCTGCTGAAGGCGGTAATGATGATATTTCTGTTGCTTTCCATCTCGCAGTTGAGGATATTGCTGTAGTGGATGCTGCTGGCTCTGCTGTTGGTGTTGGTAGTGTTGATATTCCTGTTGTTTTTCATCTCGATATTGAGAATATAGTTGTGGTTGCTGTTGCGGCTGTCTTTGGTGAAAGTATTTAAGATGTTCTTGCTGTTTTGAACTTCCATATTGAGGATTCTGCTTTTCTTCCTGCTGTCGCTGATGTTGACGATGGTAATCATTTTGTTGGTTTGCATGCTCCATTTGTGTCTGCTGTTGCTGTTCTGACAGCATTTTGTGTTTTTGCTGCAGTGGTTGTGAGGAATACAGATAATTTGTGCAGATGTTAACAATACAGCCAAGACAAAGGCGATCTTCATGGTAATATGCAGTTTGTGTAAAGCATCCCTGTGGATAGTTCATATTCATTGACGGACAGTTTAAGACTGGGCATTCTTTAACTGGCTGAATTTCATCGATTGTCCTTGTGTTTCCATACGATAATCCTACAATAAAAGAAGACTTAAAATAAACTTTCACACTTTATCTTGGCTTCATAAATACTTAAAACTGTCAAAATGTTTAAAATCCACGTAACAAGAATCAATGTGCATTATAAGTTCTTAATTGCGACGTTATAAAAATAACAAATTTCACTTACCACGAACGGCTACTACAAGAAATATAAGTCCAATCATTGTTGTTACAATCAAAAACATTTTCATTCTGATATTGGCTTAATAAGTTGTCTCGTAAAGAGTTAACACTTTATAATTTCTTGAGAATAATTTCTTTCTTTTATACTAAAGTAAGATCATCTAGGACATGCTGTCAATCAAGAGAAATCAACCGTTACCATCAGGAGATTGATTGGCTATGGATTTCATAGACTGAATGCAAATGTATAAATTCACCGCAATTCATGTAAAATGGTTCTAAAATTTTACAATTTGATTTAATTAGTGAAGGAAATCGTGCTAATAACCTGTTTGTGAACACCTTGTTTTCTTATCAAAACTTGTAATTATATTTTTATGTTTCCGATATCCGGAGGCACCAGTAAGACAAGCATACATAAATCAAAATTATCTTTTATTTGCATCTAACTTTAAAAGAGTATTTAAGTCTGTGGTTTTTTCAAATCAGGTTTCGGTTTTGGTTTTTTGCAATTGTGCTAAGTCTTTTGGCCAATGACCTGTTATATTAATAATTGGATATGGATGTCCGGCCACAGGAATGGAAAAGAGGTAAATTACATAAATAAATCAGAGTAGACACCCTTCAAAAGGCGTTTCCCAGGAAATAGCTCTCTGAACTATTGAAACCATTGAATGTATAGAGAATAGCCTAAGATATTGCTTAGCTTTGCAGGGTTCGTCTTTGTAATAATAAAAGTGAAAATCAATTATCTCTAGAAAGCAAAACCTTTAGTATATAGATAAAAACATATATTAGTATGACGATTGTACAGATTTTCTATCTAAGATTAAGTTGCATGCAATACGTTTTTGGATGTCGCCACTGTTATCATTTATCGTAATGTTAAAAATATTATCTTCTGATATATTTGATACATTAGTGAGGAATAAGAGAGGGTATGTTTGGAAAATCGAGACCATCTGCTAAACATATAACATTTTAAGTAACGGTTTCTTAGCCGTGAAAGCTGATCAAACCCTTAAGTATAATTTAGACATGAATATTATATTAGAAAGCCTGTTATGGTAAAAAATTTTACCATTTACATTTTATATGTCGCTTGATTTAACTTAGTTGTCTTTTTAAAAATTCATTTTAATGCTCGTTTTTTATGCCATTTCTTTAACGAAATGCTGAAGCACTACCACGTGTGTATTTTATGTTAGAATTTTTATAGATCATAAGTTTGTTTTCCCAGATTTGTTTAAGAAAGAAATGGTCAATTATGTGTTCTTTTTATTACAAATTCTTAAGTATGTGACAGTGATTGTTCATTCAGGGCGGGTGTTTCCTTAACCTGCTTCATGTCCTATTTTTAAGGGATGCTATCATACGTGGTGGACAAAACAGTTGACGATTTTATAGTTTCCGTCACAATTAAGTTTAATTTGAAGAAGCAGTAGTTTCCGCTTCTCCATATCATTTTGTTAGACATTATTTTGATTTTTTTATTTCTTTAATAATCAAAATCAATTTTGATCTCTTTTTAAAACGACAGTGATTGTCATTATTTATGTATCATTTCACAACTTTAAAACGGAAAAAATTAACAGGTGAAAATTCTCCTTAGTTCGTGTGGTTTAAATATAAAGAATTTGTGAGAACGTTTTTGTATTTGTCTGTGACTTGCGGACATTTCAATCATATCGCGTACTAAAATTTATTGATGGGGACAGACAAAATACTCGGAGAAAATCGTTTTCCGTAGAAAGATTAGTATCAACACTCAACACGCAAGTTTTTAGTTATTTGTCAAATTTGCGTTGTATCGGCTCCTATAAAAACAGTGAAGGGCATAAACGGACTAGGAAAAAAATATTTTTTTTTATTTTTTATTGTTATTGTTCATAATAATCGTCAAATTTTGAAATCCCGGATAATTTTTACAAATAATTTCAATTATTCTGAGAGTGTAATTTCGGTTGCAAAACAATGAAACAAGCCAGAATATCTGAGACCTTGACTTGCATGGTATTGGTTGGGCTAGGTCTCAAATGGCACAGTCTTATAATACTAACTTTGCTATTATATGTTTTGCAAGTGCAGTGTAAAATACCTATGCGAGAGATCAAAAGTGCATAATCCAAAGAGACACGACAAATTTGAAACAAACTAAAAGATAAAACGTAAACAAAAAGAACAAAAGCTTGGAATCCACGAACTTTACAAAACAGGAGTGGAATCATGCGCTCATGAAAGGTAAGCATTCCCTGTCTTGCGCACATCACCCGTCGTTGAATCATAAATCTCAAATCCGGGTAAAAGCCAATCCGAGAATGCTTTCTAATGTGTAATACTGGTAGACAATCTAAGTAATACATGAAACAGGGCTTGGCTGTGATTTAATGAATAACTGTTACCCATGATATCTTGTTAAAGGTTTGATGTTTATGCATTTTGTCAATTCTTATTTTGACGTATGCTTTAACGACCACAATAGGAGCGAGACGGGTAGATTTTTATATAATTAAAACATTTTAATTGTGTGCTATGTTACGCTTTTGTCTTTTTTTCTAGATGTTTTAAATTTTTTCATTTTTTTTGTGAACTTTAAACTGTAAAAATGCATAATATACGATTTGAATATTTACTTCAATTCAGAAAATTAATTTTATATAAAAAACAAATAAATGTAAAATTGCTTCCCGTATTTGCAACAAAGTGTAATAAATTGCATACCGCGAAATGGGCAATGTTGCATAGAACATTTTAAAGATGAATATAGAAAGGGGGAATTTAGTAAAGATATTGGCGCATCTGTTTGCGCATCAAGATTTTTCTGATATAAGTTCATTCTGCAAGATAGAAGACTTTTTTATATCATGGTTTTCAAGACCTCTAGATTAAATAACACTTGTGTTTGTTTAATGAGGCAGACCATGTCTTAATGATATATAAATTAATAAATATATAAACATTAAACAACGATTTAGTCAATCACAGGACACAATTAAGACAAATGCTAATTAGAACAATTTACAGGAGATTGAAGTAAACATGCAAATATCATTGTAAGACTACATTCTTTATAATTTTGGAAAGACTTACTAGCTAACTACTAGGAATCCTAATAATGAAAGGACAAGGCTTGTTAAGCCACATTGTTGGTCTAAGAAATTGCGGCTAATATCTTTTATTCTAAATAGTTTGTATTGAAAAATGTCTATCAAAAGACAAACCAACATATTTAAGTTCAATTGGTTCTACAATAGGCTCATGGCACATGGCACATCGGATTGATTGGAATGTAAAAAACTTAAGATTTTCTCAATTTGAAACAATATTTAATACAGTTTTGTCTATTTCGATGCAGATCGCAAAAAAAATCTGCACCAAACTTTCTACAATATAATATCTTTCATAGAACAAAATCTTCATGATGTTTTTGTGTGCTCCTATATCTTTTAAACAAAGCACCTCCGCATTTTTACAGAAATTTTTATATTCTTGAAATAGTCAAACTCATCCTGTTGCTTTGTCAAAGCGATAAAAAAATATGTAAGTGTGGTCCAAAAACGCAAGGAAAGTCTATATATTAGTACAGTTTCCGAGAACGCGATTCTTTCCGATGTTACTATTTTGTGATGATTTTTGGCTTCAAAACTTAACGTGCCTAAATCTTTGCTAAACTACTCATATTTTGGAGGTTAAAAAGTGTACCATCACATGTTTTTACATTGTCTTCATTCATCTTAAAACCCCATTCTCAGCATGAACAAAATTTAAAAAAAAGAAAGGTTTTGGGACTGTTTGGGGCTTATTTTATTATTTAATGGAAAAGAGGTTTAAACAGCGATCGAATTCCATCTTGAAAATATTTATGTACGACTTGGAGAACTGGCAATACTGCTGCATATTCAACCGTGGACATTAATATTTAAATTGATTTCAGTGAAGATATATGTTTTAAACAGTACATGAAGGGACATGCCTGTTAATATTCTCTGTGAAACGTTTGCAGGTTATTTATAGATCGAGATTGTGTGTGTGCTATTTACACATTTAAATTGAATCTGTCGCTTACAATGTATCACGGTAAGCTTTTCAAGTATTCTGTAAGGAATAAATATTATAGAATAGGTACATCTGTGTTATAAATGAAAACAATATTGATATATTATTGTTTTTTTTTTTTATTTTCACCGCAGAGGCGAATGAGTATATCTAGTTTTCTTTGACCACTTGTTTGGTTGATTGATTGTTGTTTAACGTCCAGTGGCAAATATTTCATGCATATTCAGAACGGAAACAAGTTAGCTAACAATAAATCAGTATGTAGACTGTAACAAAGGGACTGGTAAGGGAGGGACTTTTAGACTGCCACTGGAAAAATTGCGGGTTGCATAGGGGCGGAAAATTTAGCCTTGTTACTGGCCGCCTACGGACCTCTCAAAAAGAGCTGCTACAAGGGGTCTTTAGCGTGCTTAGGACGTGGCATTTCCCAAACACGGGGTGTCTTTTTACGTCTCCATCCTGACGGATTGTGAATTTATACATCCCCCACAATCAGGGACGCCACTTTTATAGGACTAGAGCCTCAAGGACGGAGATACCTGGTGCCTATTCTTTCCCCGGCACAACCTTTGAGAGGTGTGGTTCGAGTATTTATACATCCCGCTCTAACTAACGGACGCCACTTAAGCAGGGGTTATACCTGCAGGCGAAGAAACCGAACGGCCTATTTCTATACCCCGGCGGTCCTCGGGGGGGTACTTGCTATTGAATTAAGTTGACTCAAAAATAGTAATACTATATTATACTCTATTAGGTCCGGAACCACTATTAATTTGCATCACCCTTGTTGTCTTCGAATATAGTTCCAGTGTAAATTGTGTTTGTACGGACGTCTCAGATTTTAATTTCCGCAATCTCTGTATAAGTAAAAAATTATTAAGGATTTTGTTAGCAAAGATTGATGAAAACATTTATTAAATTCTTTCATAAATAAAAAGATTTGGTATCAAAATTTGGATGTATTGCAATCATCATTTGGAACATGGGATATCGTATTCTACGTTTTACGGAAACGTGTTAAATAAAGCTCGGAAATTTATAACTCAATCCACATGGTTTTAAATTTCATCTTAATAATCTATAATTTTTAATCTTAAAACGATATTGTCGAAGCAGTATTATAAAATCTTTAAATATCGTCTTAATTGGTACGAATATTGACTTTCTTGTTAATAGCTCAATACGAAGTTAAACAGTGTATATTTGTTATAAAGTTCTCTACTTTCTTTCTATATATTTTAATATTTGCATTTGCAGAACCCATGTTTTTCTTGATTTCTAATGACCTTTTAACCCTAAATTAATTTGTATAAAAATCTTGGGGTTTTTTCTGTGTGTTATCCCATGCTGGCTGGTTGGTTTTCGCAAATAAAAAAAAAATCAGAAACACTCATATAACATGATCAACATATTAATGTATGTGGTCATTTTAAATAAGAATATTTTTCAGAAATATTATTTGCATTTGCTTTGTCTAATGTTGAACTTAGACTTAGGATGCGAGCTATGCTTAATGTCTCGCCAAGGCTCAAAGAATCTCTTTGTTTTGGGACCTTTATCGGAACACTCAGATGCTAGAATTCTACTATGGAATAAAATAATACCAAATGTGTTTTCTTTTTTACCTAATGACACATTAAGTAGTACAATAGTATTATTCTCTAAAATAGTGTTTCTCCGTATTAATACAAGTTTATTTTTTGTATTGAAATAAAGAAACCATTATTCCCAGGAACATTAAATTAAAAAGAGTAATGGAAAAACACAGACAATAATTACTTCGCGTACAAACATCTCGCCTCATAGTTCTAAATCTGTTTTTATAGCAAAAAATACAATAACTTAAGTGTAAGGAGATCAAATTCATGTTTTATTGTTCAAAACATTCATTTTAGGTTCGGTTAACAGGGCGATTTAATAAATAATCGTCATTCACGTAGACAATTCTCCATCAGATGTAAGGTTTTAATTTGCCTCATAGGTCATGGCGACTGTTTTTCAATAACTAATAAGGACAATGTCTGCTTGACCACTCGTATTTAGTCTGAGCTTGTCCAAATCTTTCCCTATGATGATTAACTATACATATAAAAAAACATACAGACAAAACAGTTTCAGACTGTCTATCTTACCAAATATCGTTAATTCCTAAAAGTTGGATTTCGTTTGAAAGGTTTTTTTCTCAAAAAAGATGAGCTACGCAGAGACTTCCTGGACTTTTTGACAGCATTCCTTAAAGCAACAAGTTCTGTATTTCTTAGTATGATCATAAATGGTTTGTTTGTTTGATTGGGGTTTAACGCCACTTTCAACAATATTTCAGTCATATCGTGGCAGTCAGTTTTACTGGTGGAGAAAGCCGGGGTACCCGGAGAGATCCACCGACCTTGGGCAGGTAACTGACAAACCTTATCACGTGCGATGCGAGTTAAACCCACCCGTTTTTGTATGGCCCAAACCCAGGCGCGAACTCACCCCGTATTTATGATAGGATACAGTGATCTGTACCAGGTAAGTTTTAATCAACTACCTAGAACACTCAGCCACCCAGGCCCCCAGAAAATCCGTAGAATACTGCTGAAAGCTAGCAATAAGAAGAATCAAATGAAAAAGTCCCATCAAAAATAAAATTTTCCCATACCCCATTAAATCATGCAAAATTACACTTTAAACCCTGTTATCTTGAAAAGAGTATAACATAGAGATAATTCGTTGGAAAGAGTGGAAGGTCTGAATGAGACAAATCAAATGAAAAAAAATCAAAGTTTGAAGATCGGTCAAAATGTATCTTTTTGCAACTTTCACAAAAATTATCTCGAAACGGTTGGAGATAACAAATATCTCTTGACATACTACTGAAAGCACTTATTGTAAGGAATCTAATGAAGAAATTTCACATCAAAATCGGACGAAAAATGAAATTTACCCTCCCCCCTAATTTTTGGCGACTGTACAAAAAGGGACAAGGCTTTAGGTCAGGTTTCCAACATTTCAACATCAATACATTTGTGTGAAAAGCAGTTGTTTTCCCGCCAGTTTTCATCGACTATTAGAAAACTGATTAAACATTCTAAACCCACGAACGTCTAACGTCAAGTTAAAATCACCCATCAGTAGTTATTATTTCTTACTATTAAATAGAAGATGTGGCGTGATTGACTATGAGACAGCAATCCACTTAAAACAGTCGATTACATGATTCCATGATTGTTGTTTAACGTCCAGTGGCAAATATTTCATGCATATTCAGGAACACAACAAGTTAAACAATAAATCAATATGTAGACTCTGAGCAAGGGACCGGTAAGGGAGGGACTTTAAGACTGCCACTGGAAAAATTGCGGGTTGGATAGGGTCTGAAAATTAAGCCTTGTAACTGGCCGCCTACTGACCACTCAAAATGTTTAACGTGCTTAAGACGTGGCATTTCCTAAACAGGGGGCGTCTTTAACGTCTCCCTCTGACAGATTGTGAATTTATACATCCCCCACAATCAAGGACGCCCCTTTTGGAGGACTAGTGCCTCCAGGACGGAGATACCTGGTGCCTATTCTTTCCCCCGATACAACCTTCGAGAAGGGGAGTTCGAGTATTTATACATCCCGCTCAAACTAACGGACGCCCCTTAAGCAGGGGTGCTACCTGCAGGCGGAGAAACCGAACAACCTATTTCTATACCCCGGCCGCAATCGGGGGGCAGATTGAATATAAGTACCAATAAAAAGCATATTTAACGATTTAATAAAAAAGCTGTGATCATATCCTGTATGGATAAGTTTTTTAAGATGAATTTAATACCATGCGGTATTTTACATGTATTCTCAAGTTTTTTGTCTATGAAGGTTCTGGTTCATTTCTCTTCTAAAAGTACACAACATATAAAAAAGAAAAAGAAAACAGTGTGGTGGATCGCATACTCTATAAACTAAACAGCTCCAACTTGCTAATTATTACTGATACTTTAAATGTTTAATGCATTGAAAGATCTTAATTACTGCTGTATTGACTATCTATTAAGCGCATGTACAGTGTATTTGTATGTAGCTAAGTTTTTTTAATAGCAAACCTTTCTGATATTCCGAAACAAATTTGCTGCAATGGTAAAAGAAAACATTAAGCAATTGTTTAATGTAAGATGTACCGCTAATAGCAAGCGACGAGTTGCTTAACTTCATCAACAAATTCCTATGTCGAGAAGATAATAAACTTCACAGCAACTTTATGGAGGTGTTATTTATCAATAATGGACTTTTGTTGAGAAAAATACGTTATATATGGACCTGTAAGAGTGATATCGACCAAGGACGAAGTCCGCGGTCGAAATCACTCTTCCAGGTCCATATATAACGTATTGGCCGAGACAAAAGTCCTTAATTTTTATATTATATATGTAAACACT
>JAULBM010323440.1:0-13404 GCA_032357055.1 Geukensia granosissima | reverse complement strand
TAAGTTTTGTTACTTGTTTCCGAATCATTTTAATAATTCATATTATATGTATGTAATGTTTCGTCTATTTGTATGTTAATTTCATAAATTAATAATAAAATATGTTTACGCTAAATTAAACAAATGAAACAGGGATTTCTAGATAATAATACTTTTAATGAATGTTTCATATGGTCTTATAAGTTCGGTTTAAGCAACCATCAGGGTTGGCTGGTTATATCATGGTATACAATTCTGAAAGGGACATATCAAGCGGTAAACATTAGAACGCACAACATGTACACTGAAAACTAATGCTAGAATAACATGAACACTAGAAAAAATGTGAAGAGTTCGGGTGCTGAACCTGCATCACTAGTGACAACCACCATGTTACTCAGTAGACAACAGCGTTGTATAGTTGCAAAACGCGTTAGTCACAACCGGTATAAAAATCGATTTGGACATTTGTGAAATGGATATTTTCGCATCGGTCATCCAAATTATGATGGGGACCAAAAAATTTCCTTGGTGATGACTTTAATCTTAAGTCTTTACTGTAGTAGCAATCATGGATGGTTATCGGGCCATCCTATACAACTAAGAAAGTAAATGACTTACTAAGTGATCATTCTGTTTCAACTGAGCAAGTCAGTAGAGGCGAGACAATTTTAATGAATATATTATGAGGTCAAAGGTTAAACTAAGTCCAGCTAAGGTGGCTATCTTTGTTGACGTGATAGATACAATTTTAAAGGAACAACCCCAGTGACAATTCGATAGTTGTTATGTTTAGATTAATCATGCAGTTGAATATAAAAAGATTTTAAATTAGTTATCGTAATTGTCTTATGTTAAACTAAGTCTCCTATAGCGTCCTACATGTATTTTAAACTAAGTTAGACTGTAGCGACCATCTTATTAGGCGGGTTAGGGTCTTTGAAAAAAAAATCTAAAAGGAACACACATAATAAGCATTCCACCAAAGTTTGGTTGCAATTGAGAAAGTAATAGACAAGACGATTTTAAACGAGTTTCTCATGGGGTCCTAACTTGAATCACGTTCAACAATAGCGGTAATCTTGGTTGACGGACGGGAACATCGACTAAAACTCTTAAAGGGAACAAGCTTTGACAGCAAAGTCTTTCGACTATTGCATCTTTTGCATATATAATGTGTATATGTAAAGAGCATTGAAGTGTGAAATGCTGATGGTAATCATCATGGGCAGAATATGTGTTTGTTTTAAGTCCTTAATATGCGCTTATTGATGATAAAAAATAATATTTGCGACATATTTTAATCATTTTGGTACAGACTTTCATATCTATACTGCAAAATACCGTATGGAAATGTTTCTAACAACACAACACAAACAACCACTCAAACCTATTTTGATAAAAACCTATCTGGGACGATTATATATAAACAGCATATCTTGCTGTTTTGCAAGTATATGGCTTTGAAGAATATACGCCTGTGAAGGAGAAACTATAAACACAAAATACGAACGATGTAACGACTTCAAAAATTCAAAATCTTTGTTTTACTCAATGACTCATTTAAATTTATCAAATATTTCATATATAAATTTGAGTTTTATTTGGAAATGAAGACACAGCTTATTTGTTAGTGTTTTTCTTTACTTAAATTTAAATATTCATAAATATTCCGAAAAGATATACCACATGATATTATTTTGATTTAGTATAATATTGATTGATTGATTATTGTTCAACGTCCAGTGGCAAATATTTCATGCATGTTCTGGCCGGAAACAAGTTAGCAAACAATAAATCAATATGTAAACTGGAATAAAGGGACAGGTAAAGGAGGGACTTTTAGACTGCTACTGAAAATATTGCGGGTTGGATAGGGGCGGAAAAGTTAGCCTTGTAATTGGCCGCCTACTGACCACTCAAAAAGAGCTGTTACAAGGGGTCTTTAGTGTGCTTTGGACGTGGCATTTCCTAAAAACGGGGCGTCTTTAACGTCTCCCCCTGGACGGATTGTGAATTTATACATCCCCCACAATCAGGGACGCCCCGTGTAGAGGACTAGTGCCTCAAAGACGGAGATACCTAGAGCCCATTCTTTTCCCGGCACAACCTTTGAGAAGGGTTTTTCGAGTATTTATACATCCTTCTCGACACTAACGGACGCCCCTTTAGCAGGGGTTCTACCTGCAGGCGCAGAAACCGAACGGCCTATTTCTATACCACGGCCGCTTTCGGGGGGATTTAGTATACTAAAATAGTCAGTTAGGACTTAAAAGTCTGAGGAACGTCTTCTTTGGATGCGTCATATAAAAGACCGATATTTAATATGTATTCTACAAATGTTAGTCAAACAAGACAAGTGTTAGATTAAAAAAATATCTTTTTAGAATGAATAAATAAATATTACTTCGTAGTTTGCTGTTTCCGAAGCCACAGATTGCTGAAGAAAGTTTTATCTTTTATATTTTTCCCATTTAAAGGTGGAAATAATGAACACAAAAATATCTTGAATAGCATTGACAAACAACCTAACCATCTGATTTTAATGGGCATCGCTTTTAAAAAAATAATTAACTGTAAGAAATATATATCCCCTCTTTGGAATTTTGACAGTCATGTGATAAAAATTATAACCCCATTGTCATGTATTTTTTTTTTAATCAAAACTAGCGACTCCTGCAGTTCGTGCATATTTATCACAAATAACCAGATTCACCAGAAGTATATTTTAAATGAAGAATACGTATGAAAAGGATTCTTTTTAGCACGAAACATGTGTACTTTTCTGAAAGTATTTCAAAGGATTTTTAAATGTAACTAAAATAAAGGAACGTATGAAATTGGCCTTTTGGTTTATAAGGCAATTTTACCTCATTAAATTAATACTTTTTGCAATATATTTTTTAATAATTCCTATAAAACTATATGTGGGTCATTGTGACTGGTTTTAGTTCAGGAAAAGAAAAGCACATTTGATTTTAATCATAACTTTCACATATTTTTTCATAATGTCAAAATACAGAAATGATTAATATTCCTTCAATTTATATTTGTTTAATTATACTATTACCACCACCTCATGATTCTGCATGCGTTTGTTCTTTAATTTTTCGATGTCAATCTTGTTGTAACTAAATTTATAAGAATGGAACAGATAATTCCTAAATTTAATCAATAAAACATATCAATTGGATTTTAATACTCTGACATTTTCTCCCGACAGAATAAGGACCATTTGGCACAACTAAAACTATATGTTCAACCAACAGTAACATAAAGTTTAAATTTTTTCAATAGATAAGGTCGATTATCTTGTTATATGAATAGTTACACATTTTTTTGATTTTTTGGTAAGTGGCGGGGGTCTGTTTTACAGGTTCCTTTATAGTATAGATGGGAATTTACTAAATAACTGTCAAAATTACAGTTCTACAGGTCCCATTACGGATTTCAATTATGAACCCTTGTCTCTTATACATTCATGCCATGTCTCCTATTTCTATATTAATATTAAAATATAAATCTGCGGCAAATTATATAAAAATAAAAGATGTGCCTTGATTGTCCAAGAGACAGCCACCCACCAAATGACAGTAGAATTTAAACTTCTAAAGGACCCATTATGGCCTTCAACAATGAACCAGAGTCCATACCATAACGGAAGCTGTAAAAGGGCCCCGGAATACAAAATGTGAAAATATACATAAAACACGACAACCGACCTAAACTGATGCAAAAAATGGTCAACATATAACAATAAATGACAAATAAATCAACGACAACCACTGGACTCCAGGTTCATGGCTAGGGACAGGCACATTAGTATGTGGCGGGGTTAAACCGATTGGTGAACTCTTAACCCCCCCCCCCCCCCCCAATCTGGGACAGTGGTGCGACAAAACAACAATAAAACACACTTTAAAAACGGTTGAAATGGATTTAACACTTGAGATCGACACTGGAAACCAATAGCAAAAATAATTAAAACTTAATACAAGATACAGCAAAAGTATCGACCTCAAATGTGTACTTTGCTGTCCTCTAGTTAAAAACCCAAAGGCAACCGATCAAGAAACCAATTTTTCCTTTACTGTGGTGTCAAACTAAACACGTCCAGTTATGCAAATATAAAACAAAACGGTATATTATGGAAAAATTAATTTTGAAGATAGAACGTTCTGATTGTAATGATTGTAAAATAATAATAATTAATGGAAACATAGATCATTCAATTAAATATATTTCAAAATGATATAAAATAAGAGTTTTAACTTTTATAAGAAATTTCTCTGTATCAAGGTATGTATGTGTCAAAACATAATAATAAGATAACAACGGATCAGCATAATAATAATGATTTGTTGTAAGAAACTCAAAAGGAACATCCTTGCGAGAGTAGTTTTCTTTTTGTTCAGATTTTTGCAGAGATGCTTTTTATACACTAGTCAACAAAAGAACTGATACAAGACTTTTATCAAAAATAAAATTTGAATATTTGAAGAATTCAAAATGTGTATAGTTTACCAGTTTTCCATAAAACATTAACAAAAAAGACGTCCTAAATACTTCAAGGACCAAATACGGACGGATAAGAATAATTATCCGGAATTTTTGTTTGCTGATTTTAATAGCGAGTTTTACTGCCTATTGCAACCACCAAAGTATCATATCTTCGACGCATTAAGCCAATGACAGTAATTGTAAAAAGGAGGTTAGCTTTTGGGATATTGTTCTACTCCTCTATTAATGCAAAACGCAAATCTTGTAGCTTTTCCAGTGGGTTTGCCTTTCTAGAACACATCTGCTAAATAAAATGTGCTTGCGTCATCCTAGTTCTGACCACATTTCCGATACGGATACGAAGGAATTCCGGAATGTATGCTGTCTGTCAGTCATTTGAGTTTGCTCTGAATCACTTAAGCTTGTAACATTTTGGACGTCAATAGCTAGGCTATCCCATAAGGTAAATAATTGAACAAGTTTAAAACAGATTCAGAATTTGATGCCTCGGTTACTCCAAAATAAGCGTGATCAAGCCATGGGTGTGGTCAGAACTAAAACTCCAGATTATTATTCTTATCCGTTCGTATTTGGACCTTGAAGTGTAAAAAGGTTTGAGAGCGGCTCAGTGGATCCTTTGGTAGATCCGGCAATGAAATGCTGGTTGAAAGGACTATTTGGTATCTAATAAAACAAAAGGAGACATTTTTTATCTCTTGAAAGTGTTGTAGCTCGAAAAATGGGATCGCATTTTCAATTCATTACTGAACTATCATGACTGTAGCGACCATGGTGTGGTCAGGCGATACAACATTGAATAGGAGACTACCTGTGACACCACAGTTTGATTTTAATTAAGCAAACATCTCATGAGGATTTTTTTTCTTTAAATTTCTGATAACAGGATATATGTTTATCTAAGTACAGATGAGATGACAGCCGCAGCCATCTTGGTAGGCACGTGGGGGTCGTCGGATGCAATTCAAATAGGGACCATTTCGCAAGAGTTCTCGTCCAATTATGATTATATATAATAAGCAGGTTTTCTTAAATGAGAAGATTTTTTAAAAATTTCCCCCATTGACCCCTCTGTTAAACTTATACTTTATGTTTATCGTATTCTTATAAAGGAGTGTTTATTTTGTGATTGAAAAAAGTGCAAATAAGTTGCAATAATAATTATTAGCAATCACGATGTATTTTAAGCTGCGCCTAGCTTAAATTCTGTACAAGGATTTTACATTGTAACGACAGTCTTTTGTTTGCTGGAAGTAAGCCTTGCACGCGCTAGCGCGAGACTGGGAGTATACATTCAAAGCTGCGTAATTAATAAGTTATTAAATTAGGTTCAGATAATGAAATAAATGGTAAAAAGTGCACCTGAATGAAAATCCAAAAGTACTTCTTCTTATATGAATCGCAAGAAAAGGTCCAAACAAAAGAAATGTGCGCAATTACTTTATCTAGGTAAAACCTAAACGCATCCAACCAAAATGAAGATGCCCGACCCTCAATGTTAAATATCCGTTAGAAAATCAGGCGCAGATAATAGTATGTAAAACGTTATTGAAAAGATTAAAACATAAAGCGCTAACTGTGGGATAATTCCTTATTTTGATTAAAAATAAACACAAAGGCAGAAACTCACTAATAATCTTATTAATCTGGAAAATCACACTCCACAAAAGCCTGACATAGGGTATAGTTTGACTGAGGTAGCCAACCTGGTTTGCTGGTCATCGGATATAAATTCGAAAAATTTGTGTCTGCTGATAATTCCTGTTTAGGGATATCCTGTTGAGAAAGTTATCACCGTTGTGAAGATTGTAACAAAATCAAAATGAACAAATGCTTGTAATCCACGAAAGAGGAAGGAGATTAGGCGCTCCAGAAGAGTTAGCATCCCTTGTATTGAGCGCAACACCTGTCGTGGAATCCTAAAATTCTATTCCGGGTTTACGTCAATCCGAGAAGAGGTCAACTTATTGTATTACCGGATCCATAACTAATTCAGACCATAGAATTTAAGGAGAGACGATTTCAACCTTGATTATATGTATCCATTTTGGTAGTAATTTATGTAACAACAGCAATGCTCTCTTTACAAAATCTAGATAATTTGAACAGGCACGAGAGTACCGAATAAACTGCGAAACTGCGAAACAAAAACCTGGTAGGTAGAGGGAGCAGAACTATTGCAACATAAATATTAGAAGTTTACAATAGAAAAGTTGAATTCATCATGTTTGTCGTATATCTTAGAAGTTTTTACTGTTAGTCATTTTCGAGGATAAATCTACCTGTAAAGCAGATGTTGTTGAGTGTGTGACCTCATTAATTTCTAGTTTGCTGGGATATATTTGACAGAGATGTTCACTGACATCTATATCGAAATATGTTTCGTTTCGTACGGAGATGCAGTTTGATCTCTTAAACGTTTACCTCGAATCTCTTTGTTTTAGATTTTACTATGAATAACAAAAAAAGGGTAAAGGAAAAGGAAACGGGGCAATTTATTAAAGTAAATAAATGGATAAATCTAAGATCAACAACAAATTAATGTGGAAGACCCCAACATACGGGTATTTTACTGAAATTTGTGTTGTATCTCTTAGATTTTATATTGGAATTGCTTTACTGTACAATTTTTATGTACATAGCACAAATTAAACTGCAGTTTGGTTCTCTTATATTTTATAAGTTTAAGCAAATACATTTGTTTTCAGGTCTTGAAGTACAAAATGATTTGAATAGTAACAATTATGAATTGACAAAACGCTACATTGACATGTACAAAAAATGATTATTTTAATTCATTTTTGCAAAAACGTTCAAAATATTTGATTTTCAAAAACAGTTACTCTGAGCACCTGAACTCACCCTGGTTTTTGCAGGGTTCGTGTTACTCCAGCTTTAGTTTTCAGTGTAGTGTTGTGTGTTCTATGTTTGTCTTTCGTTTCCCCTTTGGTATCTTCGAATTCCTTTTTCAGATTTTCTCATGTTGCAGCTATATTATATACCTTTCAACATGGGAGAAATCTATTAAAAACATACAAATTGCGGATTCATCCCGGGTTACGAAAATTTGGAATAGTTTAAAGACTACATGTTATTTGCTTCCATGTATATAGCAATTTTAGCAGTAGTTTAAAATTGCTTCTTTACTAGTATTGTTAAATAGTGCGTAGATATTAATTTTAATTGAAATCAATTTATTTCAAATAAACTGTTTTAAATGCAAAACCAGAAATAGGAAGACCAGACAAACTCTGTGAATTTTCATATACATTCATAAACTAAATGTAGTACACAGTTAATAGCGCAATGAACCGCAATATGCTAAATATAAAGATAACTCAAATTAACCATGATGGAAACTGCATCTTTCTAACACAACATTTAGTACCCAAAATTTAAAAGAGCATACCCTTTAGACACGAGTTAACTTTGTACGACCTCAACAACAAAAAAGAAAACCTCAATTATTATATTCAAAGGAAGGATAAATGCCAGAAAGATACGATCTACATCTTACATATGTGCTTTATGTGAAATTTCATTCCATTGTAATGAGAAGTTTGTGATATCCGGACTTTTAAGTTCTATAATCTGTTTTTACCGATTGTGACTTAAGTTAATTGTGAACATTTACATTTGTTTATGTTTTAAATTACAGAACAAGTCATTTGCTAGTCCTGGTAAGTACAAAATATAAGTAGGTTTAGATCCATGAGTAAAAGTTTCCTTATCCTACAGCAACATCCGTCCTGGGAAGTCTTTGTGTCTCATGATAATATAATGACTTTTTCTTGAAAGACTCAATCCAGAATATTTTCATGTCCGATATTTCTGACAACTGGGCTGGTAGAATCGACCGAGTGGGGTCTATTTTATATGCATATTTAAATAAGCAACCTCTCAAAAATGGTAAAAGAAGACCTCAAATCCGAAATACGAAGCTAAATCCAGCTGTAGGGACAACACTCGGTGTAGTACGTTTCGAATATTCCCCGTATTTTCAGTGGTTATGAATTTAAGCAAAAACATCAAATTCTCTGTTGCTTTTGAATATGTACTGATCAATTAATTAATGTGGACAATAAAACTCAAAGAGGGATCATCGCACTCGGATGGACATACCCTTATTGAAGTAATTTATATGGCAACAGCAATTCACTATTTAGAAATTCCGATATTAGAGCACAGAATAAGAACAAATGAGCGGATAGTGCAGCAAATAAACCTTGTAGGCACAATAAGTAGGAACACAAAAGTAAAAGCTCATTATAGTGATATTTAAACCTTAGCAGTTATATATCTTAGAAATAATTTGCGCTCTTGGTATATCTTAAACTTTTATAAAAAAAGTAGTATGGAACATATTTATTGGTTCAATTGTGATCTCACTTTTAAAGTTTGCTTACGTTTATTTGATTGGTATTATCGCTGAACATAGTATTCATGCTGTTGGATATTTTGCGTTGAAACATTTAAAAAAAGAACCAAAAATGAGCACATTTTGCGCCATTTTTGAAATGCAAGTATTATGCTAAAATTTACTCCAACAAATTCTATGTAAATTTTCTCAATAAAAAATCCCAGCAATTTATTAATATTTCCATCAATGTATTTATTTTGAAATCTCACGAAATAAAATTTATTTTAACTAAGAACTAAATATGTAGATTAGGTGTCAGTGTAATGAATAAATTAACATTTAGTACGATCCACTTATTAACTGTGCAATTTCTTTTTTAGAGGAACAGACAGTTGATTCTGAAAATTTTATTGATAAGCAGGAGAATTCCAACTTATAAGCCTTGATATTTATATTCAGAAACATAATGTATAAGCAATTAATAAGAATATGTTTTAGAAATATTTTCGTTTTTGATATTGAGTATTACTTTTGCTAATGTATACAAGTCTTATTTGGAAGAGAGGGTTTAACGAGTATTTAAGGACAATTTCATTGTCATGGCTGCTTCATGTTTTTAAGCATGGACGTACATTTTAACTATTCATTTTAACACTTGTTACAGTGTAAAATACTAAATGTGTAGTATGAATTTATAGGGTTAAATATCAGCAATATAAATTATTTAGCCTCTGCAGATACGCTATCCTACCCTTGGAGGATTTAATGAGAAACCCTTAATTGCAGATAAAAACCTAGGAATAAACGTGAAGTGGTTGCGTAAATTATCTTTAAATCACTTTAATTTTTATATTTTTGTCAAACCCTTACAGACCACCCGAGTTGTTCACCCTCAGTTTTTTGTTGGGTCCGCGTTGTTCATACTTGTATGTTTGTTGTTAGTTTTCAATGTACAGTATGTGTCATGTATGTGTCATGTTTTGATTCATCAAAAGAAACCTTTTCTGTATTTTTGTAATATTTATAAATGTTCTGTAAATAATTTGATCGTATGAGTATTCATGTTGGAGTTACATACTTTTCCCAGATCTTATTAACTATGATTCAGTTTTTTAAAGGAATCGTATTAGTTTGCTCGTAAATATGAATCAAAACTATTACTTCAGCATTAAAAAGTGAAAAGTAAAATTAGTAAAAAGTGAGCGACTCAGTTCGTGAAACGTAAATTACCATAACTTGTTAAATAAATATATACATCTATTTACTAAAAGTAAGTAAAATACTTGCATGAGATCCTTTGCCTCCAAAGAGATTTTGTTGGGAGTTTAAAATTATTTTAAGTATGTTATAGTGTAATGTAAAAAGGAATGCTGGACATTTTCCTATAAATATTAAGACAGTTATTCTAAAATATTTCATAATCGATCAAAAGAATGTAATAAATATTTTTAATTATATAGATGTTCTAGTAAGAGTGTTGTGTGAATTTTTTCATTTTATTTTTTTGTGTGAAAAAAGTGCAAGTTTTCTACAAAGAATTTGTTTTGTACATGTTTTCAACAAGTTCATTGTCGCCTACTTTTTACTTAACACTTTAATTTTTGTAAATTATTATTTTTGTATTGAGCATTTGTAATGCATTATCTGTTATGAGATTTCTGTTTATCACATTTTACATGAATGTCAAACTTCATAGTAGCTTATGATTTATAAACAAACCTAAATTTTCATTTGAAATAAAACTGCTTTTTATGTATTGAAACACAATAATTCTATAAATTTTGTTGCACCTGTACACAAAAACGAAATTATTTTTGTGTAAGATTATCAAATAGTTTCATGAAGGGAATATCACCAATTCAAGTTCGTTTTGTACTCTGTATAGTTTATTACTTAAATAAAGATGCATCTTCACAAGCACTTCATGTACATATATAGCCCAATATTTTATCTAAGTGTATATGTGAAATTACTTTATACATATGTGTTCATGTATTTGCATCTCTAACCTTCGTCTTCTCTCTCGAAACTTAAAGGATTTAAATTTAAAATTTTAACAGAAGATTTAGACAACGAACACGAACAGATAGTTGTGATAGTCTCATATTTTCAAATTACAGATTATGAGATTGGAAAAACCTCTTTTTTACCCGCAAATGGACAAATCAACATTTTGACACAAATAATGAAGCATTACCTGAGGAACCTGTCATAACAATTTATCATAAGGGCAGACAAAAATCATAATCAAAGTCATAAAACAGACAAGAACATGGCCAATAAAATGAAACGAAAGACAAACATAGAACACACATCACACTGAAAACTAAAGCTGGAGTAACACGAACCCTACATTGTACAAATGCCAGGGTTAGTTCCGGTGCTCCTGAAGGGCAAGCAACTCCTTCTCCACTAGTGGCACCCGTCGTCTTGATACTAAGTAGACAAAGCCGGACAAAGTGTATAGTAAAAAACGTGAATCCAAAGGATTGAGCCAATTATTTTCCTTTTTTCTTTGCAGGAGGCTCTCTATGAAGTCAGCTTAATACAAATAAAGGGATAAATCAGAGATAAGGGGTGCACAGCTGTTCCTCATTGGAATGCCATGAGTCTGTTGAGACACAATTCCACCAAACATTACAAAAAATTTTATCAGTCAAGAAATCTAGCATTCTGCAAATGTAATCTCGAGAATACTTTATGTTAGAATCAGACTGTTTAATAACAAAATAAGGTTTGTCCCTCCCTAGAACCCAATATTTGTATCTGCGTTTGCCATCTTTTTTTAAACAAAACAGAGGTAAACAAATAAACAAATGCTCTTAATTTTTCAATCAGATTTGAATGTGGAATAGTAGTAAACAGGGTGAACAATCAAATGTTTTGATGCTATTACAAGAGGAAAGTGACCTTAATTTGAGGCATTCTAACAGATCATTGGAATTTAAAACCCACATTTGATTCATGCCACCTCTAGAATGGCTTGTTTCACATTAACTCAGGAGCACGTTTTTACTACTTAGAGAATAACTGTCAGTAACTTGGAAAGATGTTTTGTGGAGCAGTTGGCAGACCCTGCAATGTAACGTTGCTTTTAAGGGTACTTATGGAATCCAGTACCGTAAAGGAAGATCAAATTCTCCTTTCTTAGTTGAAATTCCAAAGGAAGACAAAAATGACCGATGATTATCAAGGATTTCTTCTTTTGTAAGTGTCGTCGGGGTATATGTTTGGTTGCCAAATGAAGTGCAAATTTCTATATTCTTATATAGCCGTCTATGAAGTGTGATTTACATACGAAAACAATGTTGTTAGGGGCTCTATCAGTGGAGACGACAACATATTTGCCATGTAGTTCAGAGAGATGTCTAGCAAGACTCGGATCTTTGAAGACCGATTTCGCGTATGTATTCATTGATCTTCTTACCTTGTTAATTCATATTTGTATCAACGACTTCACAGCCTTCATCCATTCGGTATCTAGTTGAAATCATGCTTTTGAAAACATGTTTCAAATTCAAAGGATCGTTTGGTGATTGCACTTTTTTACATGACTCTTGATTTCCCTCTGTGAAAGTCATTTATGTGATTTTCTCCTTTGACATTTAAAAATGTCATAAGTATTTTACTTTTTAAAATTTTTGCATCTAGCTTTCCAGTTTCATTAAATATTGATGCATGTATGCAGAGTTACTATTTTTCCATTTGTGTAAAATGAATATATCAAACAGCACACGTTACACGGAATGTTTTACAATTGAAGCGAATAATGGACAAGAATCACACCTTGTTAAGGCAATTGGTATTTTATTTAAAGGCTGTTGAAGAAGTCGAATAAGAAAATTGGAAAATATAAAATAATAAATGGATTTATGGTCATATTTTTGCAAAGACAACTTTAACCGTATAGAAATTGGCATACTTCAAATGGCAGGCTTTATCATACATTACGGCTTTTAATAGCAATCAATACCTATAGCGTTATCCAAAAACAGAAAGTTCATTATACTAACATCAATTATTTTCTAATTTTTAAATGCGTTAATTTATAAAAAAAAAATGAAAGGTATGGAATCAGTTTTAAGAATAATGCATCAAATTTCAATAGAAACCAATCACTCCCGAACTTAATGGCCTGTAACCGTACTTTTGGTGATTGAATTTAAAACATGGCTAGTAGCAATCGTAACTATTCATATAATAAATTGCTTTATTGCATGAATGTTGATAGGATGATCCTGTACCGAATTGTGAGTTATTTAGCTTTGGTCATCTACCAAAATAAAGAGTAATTTGTTGATTGGAATTACATGTTGGCCACCAATCCCATATAAGTAAACATTGGACATAAAAGGATATAACATGTTTTTCTATTATAATAGATACGTAGAGCCCTAACGTATATATACAAATATCAGCATTTTATAGCTGACAAATAAAAGTCCGTAGGACTTTTATGATATGTTTGTAAGTGACTTGGTCCCGTTTATACTAAAATAAATTCCTTTAAAATGGCGTTTAATCCTTATAATTCTTTAAATTTGGTA
>JAULBM010323439.1:0-23484 GCA_032357055.1 Geukensia granosissima | reverse complement strand
AGCAGGGTTCATTCATCATCATTCATCATTAATATGCTCTCGTCCTGAATATGCATGAAATATTTGCCACTGGACGTAAAGCACCATTCAATCAATCAATCAACAATCTTAATGATCTAAAATTTTTACAGTTTTGTTAAAATACAGAATCCAGACAACACATAACACATACCTTAAACATTATGGATTCTTATTTAAAATAGTGCCAGGAAGTGAACGGAATAAGTTGGAATTCTATCTATCAGATATTCCCATATAAAATATAATAAATATTTATAAAATATAAAATTAACCATCTGATAAAATACCAACAACAAAATTGCTAAAAAAAAACATACACACTTGTTTTTTGTGTTTTCTTCTATTAATAAAATTATTTTATTTATATATTTTTCTTCTGATTTATTTGGTACTGTTTTTGGCGAGGTACTGCCAGTAGTATCTCCTTTTCTACTCGGGCTGTGAGTATTAGAATTCCATCTCTAGACATCACTAATTTTTGAAAGTAAAGGATCCCCATCATTCTCAATTTTTTGTGCATTTTGCATTTTTGTCGCCCGCGCTTGTGTTAACTGCTGTTCTTTCTTGAAAGTCCAAGGGCGAAACAAAAAATAGCCTATTGCGGCCCCAACTAACGCCGATATGAGAATCCATGCGTTCATCGTCATGACACACAACATTAATGTATAGCCTGTCAAAACTCGAACCATGTGTAGCGTAGATCTTTTTGACATGAAGAAAAATACTGCTTTGTTCAAAATGCCTTTCTTTTTCAATCTGAAAATTAAAACGAGAAACTAAATATTTTACGAAACACTCAGAAAAAAGGGAAATTTGAAAAAACGATAATAAACTAAGATAATGAAATACTTAAATAAAACAGCATAACATATTCTGAATAAAGGAGCACCATATAATCAGTTTAAACGTATATTAGATATGGATTGTGTCATTCTTGCATATATTATAAGTTATACGCAAAATAAAGTCCTGATATAATGATTTATTTGGTCGACTCGTTCGTTTTAAGGTGAGGCGATAGCCGAATCTTAAAACAACCGAGGAGACCAAATAAATCATCATTTCAGGATTTGTTTTGCGTATAACGATATGATCATGTGTCGTTTTAACGGATAGTTGGTGTGTATTTGTTGGATTAATAAATTATACACAACTAAACCGATTGTGTCCGTAATATATACATATTTGAATTCTTGCATGTCTGCCTTCCGACTTAACGATTTCTGTCTGCCATTTTGTTATCTTCGAATTCCTTTTACATAATTATTCTTTTGAATATAAACCCAACTCTAAAAATTTGAACGTAAGATATTAGAGTGTATCATATTCAAACTAACTAACCTTTCTTGAGGTAGGTTGTTGTCCAATTTTTTGTTCCCTGTGAAATTCATTTATTCCTTGTGCTATAGTGTTTGTCAATTGCTTCGTTTTCCATTGGTCATGGTCTTGTCTGGCTTTTGACTTGTGGATTCTGATCTAACAAAATTGGCCCCCATTAGTTATACTGGATACATGTTTAAAGAAGTAACATTTCATTAGCAGAACCACAACCAAAACATAATAAGAACGACATTTAAATATAGGAAGTACTTGCACCTTAACAAACCGAATATGATACCATGTGCAATACAATTAATAAAACATCGTAAGTTTTATGGGCTTCTGTTAAACCAATGTCAATAACAGGTATGCCGTATGCTAACGAAGATGTAGGAAAAATGTAATGTTTTGAAATAACGTCAAATATACTTTATTTGAATAATTTATGAAAATCAAAGTACTGTGTGTACTGTACTTCAAAGTTAACTGCTGATATTTATCATTATGGAAAAATATTTTCGGTCATAGAATGAAAAAAAAAATTATCTTGTGGAAGTTTAAGTAAAGGCTAACAAAATATTAAGGTTAAACGAGGTCTTACTTAACATACCTTGTCTTTATGATGATTTCAGTGGGTTACATTATCTGTTAAAAGTTACTTTTAAGCATATTGTTCTGGTTATTTAATAAAAATTTTGTAGATGTGTCTGGAATTGCTGAAAAACTTGTCACCGGTGTTTGATATACGATAATACACACGCAATTACAATGTATCTTGTAATAAGTGCACCAAACAAATTTTGTGCTCAATATGAGGACATTTTACCACTTTAGAGTTGTGGTTGACCATGGTTTTTATCGCTTAATATTTCAATTAAGCAACTAATATCAAAACATAAACTGCTTTACTCTCACACCATGTCGATCAAATTATTTCATTTAATATTTTAGTTATTAATTTCAATTTGGTGAGAATGACGGGCCTGTACCGCTAGAAATATTTATTGTTTTCTAAACAAATAATTCTGCAAGATTTAGATGATAAATGATTGAAGGATATACCAAATATTAATTTCTATAAGTTTGACTATTTGTTTATATTCAACATCGATGCAATTCTTGTTATCAGAATATCTTATTCTATAATCGTTGTCATCAGAATATCTTATTCTGTAATCAGGAGAAAAAAACACTTATTCCTTTCTTTAAGATTTTCAACTAAATTAGAGACCTCTACCTTAACTTTAACTTGACAAAGACCATAAATACAATAATTCGCACATGTCTTAGCTATCATCCCCCAAAAATCATAACGCTTTCATGGAAAATTCCGCCGTATCTCACAATCCCTTTTAAAACTGATCAAACCTGGGCTCAAATTCATTCCGAATACATCTATCTTTCAAATAAAATTTCACCTATTAAAATTCGTTTACTGTTCTGGAAAATAGAACGTACTGAATTGGTCTATATTGTGTATTTTAAATTTTTCGGTGTGCATTTGTGTTTTAACGCCTAATCAGCTGCGAAACGCGTGTAGATACAAGCGTTGAAAAGCCTGTGAATATTGTATACCTATTATACGAACTTGTTTATCGCAAAGGCTTTAAGGTTTTAACAACCAAATAAAAATATAAATTATTTGGTGTTTCGCAAATCAAAGGTTGATATGACCATTTGATTCCCCAGAAAGATTGACATTTGTTGGAACGGTTTTGCGTAGGTAGACCGAGATATAGAAGTAATAGGGCAAGAATTTTCAATTTTCTGAGAGATTATTTACGGTCACTCTCATTAAAAGCAAAGCAAATTGGTGCCATAAATACAGTCAATCTTATTTGAGTCCGTTCATTTCGATTACAAGTCAACGGAATTCTTTAAATTTTAATTTTAAAATCATGTTAATCAAAGTACTGGAGGTACTGTAAATTCGAGTGATCTTCACTTTGTTGATTTCTTAGGTTCTTTTTACCCCAACATTGCCTCTCTTTTCAAGAATTTAAATAAATCAAAATTATAGTCAATATAATATTTTCCTCCATGTTGTTAATACGTTTTGATTTTGGGTTTGTAGAATGCTTGATTTCTTTGATTGATTGTATATAATTATTGATATCATACTTTTAGAAAACCAAATATATATATCATCAGTTGCAATTATATTTTGACAAGCTGTCAGTGAAAACAACAAGTTTATCCAATACTGAATAAATATGGTGAATGGATTTTTGATGAGTCACTGACGAATTTTAAGGAGTGGGAATTTTAATTTAGAATCAGACAAAACAGCGAATATTCTCGTGTTCGGTTTATATAGCTTATTTGTTGTTGTATTCAAATCTCTGTATCTTTGTCCATCGTTGAAGGCCTGGCGGCGACCTGTAGATTTTTTATCTTTTGTTACCTGATTTTGTCAGCTGTCTTATAGACACACATGTCGGTGTCATATTTCTTTATTAAAATTACGACTTTGTCGTTGATTTTGAGGTATTGATTCGGTTATTGAGAAAGCCTTTTTTATTTGTTGTCTTTGTCTTTTAACATGTTAGACGTGCGTGAACTCCCATCGCTGATTATCGTATTTGAAGTTACGATACTGCAGCCACAAATTTTCAACAATAAAAATGTTGTTTCCTTGCTTATGATCATTGACCGGTTCAAGACTATATATGAGTGTCGCAGTGATATTTGAATTGACAGACGATTTTTCTAAAGTGAAGGATCCAAATGACTGAAAAGAATTTCGTATCCGAGGTCCTATAAGGCAAAAAAGGCCTGTAGCATCAACAATTCTTCATGATTCATGATTACTCCATGTAATTATTAATATTTTTTGCAATGGCTGTTAAGATAATATCTTTGTTTAAACATGCACAGCGTTTCTTTTTTAAGGGAATATTTAATATATTTGTCAATGCTTTGTACTTTCTGGATTTAAAGGAATTAAGACTTTCATTTGCGCTGATGAACTTTCTTGATTTTAACCACTGTAATTGTTGAGATAAGCTTGATAATAGTGCACAAGTAGGTTAGTCTCTTACGTGTCTTAACAGTACAACAAAAACTATTTTTCATTATATCAGACAATATGATTTCTATAACTGATATATCAGGCGACAGCAATACAAAATATAAAACTGAAAATTATGCAATCAAAACTAGTAAACGCAATTCATTCAATTTTTCCTTAAGTTTTTATACTATATATCAAATTTATTCTTACGTTTAATGGCATGTTTACTAGGACAATTTACACTTTAACTGAATTAAAGTCCTTAAACTGGACCGGTTCGCTCATATTTACATACATGTAAACTCAAGAAAAAAATATGTTTTTAAAACAATTGTTGAATATTTACCATTATTGTGCACATGAGCGCAAACAGGTCTATTTTATTAGTGTAAACCCAGTATTTGTTCATTTTTATTATCTTAACATTTATTCGCTGAGTTTTAGATACAATGTAGATTTTGATATAGATTAAGTTTTATTCTTCAATTGTTTGTTGTATTGCTTTCATCCGGCCATTGTACATTCAATCTCACGAGGAACTAGTGCCAATTTAATTACCTATTATCTGATATTGAAATAAGATAGATACCTTTCGGATGCTGGAAATTTTATTTCTATTAAATAAAAGCTTTCAAAGATAATTGCTAATATCATGGTCGCAACCATCCCCACAACAAGACCTACAAAAAAAGTCAAACTTTTAAATGTATTTAGAACAGTTTCAAGTTACTTCTAATATCTGAACACATACAACCTTTACTCTCAACAAGATCGATTCGTTACCCCGATTCATTTGATACATGCAGTTTAGTTAAAACAATTAGCCTGGCTGATTATTTGATAATTTGATGAATATACTCTCCAACAAGATATACACGAAACTCAGCTTTAAACACCTGTCAGGTGACAGTCGCATTCCAAACCACAATATATTGCTATTTAGGTGATCATTCTCACTGTTTTTAAGAAAGGGTGGCTAAAAACGTGCGACATTAGCATTAATTAACCTACTTAAAATTTCGAATTGTCAACTAGTAAACGGAACGATCTACAAGAATTTGTTAAACAATTCATGATAAAAAAAAAATACTTGAAATTGAGCTTTGGTACACAATGAAAATATACCTATTTATTTATTACACATTCTTCCATGAAAAATCATTTAAAGCTGAACTCTTTATACAGATGCAACAGATGTATATTTTTCAGATAAGCTCAGATTCAAACAACAGACATGATAAAATTCCTCGGCAAAACAAGACATCATTTAAATTTAATTCTCAGTTTTTAATAAGATTTGTGACAAAACAGCTTTATTAAAAACGATGTCATAGCAATTTTTATATTTTCAGTTGGTGCAAAAAGTTTAAATAACTAACATTTTATTCAGATTTCCCGTTTTCTGATTAAAGTGTTCGTACTTAAGTTATGATGTTCAAAGACTAACGTCGTAGAACAATAAACAATAATTTTTTACATGATCTTCACATTTTAGCACCGATTCTCGCGCCTTTTCAAGTGTTAACTGTCTTTTAAAGATATTTACCTGTCAAGTTGTTTGTTTGCCATTCCAGGAACAAAAATGACGATGAGGTCTTCGTAGACAGAAAGTTGTTCTATAAAATGCAATGCACTGTTGTAATAAAAGCATCACCAAAAGCCTTTACGTCTTTCTGGCATATATTACATATTTTTTCTTTTAAATATTGAACATCTTTATTTTCGCCAACTTGTTAAAATGAGTCTTATTTTATCGGTCAAAAATATAAAATTGATATTGTCGGCGATTAGTTTAGGCTTAAAGACAATATACTGCTATAGTGCACACACTGCGTAAATAACAATTCCAAATTTTAATATTGAATTCTTGGTATGGGAAATTTTTATTAGTCAGGCTTGGAATTTTGTGTCTTTTTGGTGGCCTTGCACCTTCCTAAGTCAAGGGTTCTAGGCCAACTACGACATTTGAAAGATCTAATTCATTCGTTTTAGACGGGCTGACAAAAACTCTTTTGACTGGACGCTTCAGCTTGGACGACGACCCAATCAATTGAGTTTACTTAATCTTGACCTTGACTTCAAAACCTATAAATATTTTTACGAAGTTGAGATATTGTGGGATGTAGCTTTTTCTTTTACATGCTTTCATGGTTGGGGTGAGATAGATCCGTCGCATATGATAATTATCGATTGCTGGTTGTCCTTGTATGCCTCTATGTTAAATGTTTACAGGTCAATTCTTGTGCAGCACTGGGGACTGCATTTTTCTCCTTTCTGGAAATTAAAAATCTATAAATGTCGAAGTTGATGCGTTATATGTTCCAGACAGAACGCATACGGTACGGACCATACATGCGTATACTCGTACTCTAGTAATGTCGGACCGTATATGCGTAAAATCTTATATGATGAACCATACGAGAATTTACACCATACGAGTGGTTCTTGACATAAGACCATTTGTTACATGACATAGAGTAATGGCGAAACCTAAATTTTGTTTTTAAAACAAACAAAAGATGAATATGAATAAAATAAAAAAAAGAATACAAAAGATAAATAGTTATTAGCACCCTTTAACATGTTTAAATACGTGCTTCGTGAAATAAAATTGACCCTTTTTAAATGTTAAAAATCTGTCTACAAACCTTTAACGTTTAAGCGAAACAACAAATGAAAAATACAACATTCTCTCCTTATCAGATGAAGTATTCCAGCTCAACCTTTTCTTTCATATATTGACGAAATCTCATGGTTTTTTACCTTTCCGCTTTTTTTCAAAACATTAATCAATTGTGTTTTTTCATAATTAAAAAGTAAGTTGAAAAAAGAATGAACAAATGTATTTCCTTTAGAACACACGCGAAAGAAGTCTCCTAAAACCTTTCATTTCATAAACTGGTTTTCACGGTCAGACAGTACGCATACAATCTGGAACATATACAAATTATCATAAAGACCATGGATAAAATTGATATCGATTGAAAATGCTTTAGTGATATAAACATACCATTATGTTTGAATATTCAGCTGTAAGTATTGTTTGTTGTCGTCATATTAAGTTCCATTATCTGAAATACAACAATAAAATATGTCAAATCCTGTGGAACAATAGCTAAATTGTATATTTTATTACATTACTGCCCTTTCTGCAAAAGAATAACTAGACCAAGTGAAAAAGCACTGTCCCAGGTTAGAGAAGGGTTGAGCGCTCACAAATTGGTTTACATTGTGGATTTAACAAGATAGAAAAAGGAATTCGAAGATACCACAAGGGCAGACAGAAATCGTCAAGTCGGAAAACAGACAAGACCACTGCCAACAAAAAGAAACGAAAGACAAACACACAACACACAACACCACAATGAAAACCGAAGAAGGAGTAACACGAACCCTACAAAAACCAGGATGAGTTCAGATACTGAGGAAGGGTACTCCTGCTCCACTTGTGGCACCTGTCGTGTTACTCAGTAGAGAAAGCCGATGAATAGTCACAATCGATGTTAGTCATGCACAACCGGTATAGGAATGGATTTTTATTCACAACAGTGGGAAGATATGCATTGTCTTTTGTGAAATGGATATATTGTACCGGTCAACCAAATCATGACAGCGACCGAAAAACTTACGGAGTGATGACTCTAAAAATTTATACGCAGTCGCGACTCAATGGAATGAAACTTTTTATAAAGTAAAGGTGCCGTATGAAGAAGGATAATTTTTGTCAGATGCTTCAAGGGGAACTAAATGATTCAACATATAAAAATAGGAGATGTGGCATGATTCTCCAAGAGACAGCCTTCCACCAAATGACAGTCGAAATTAAACTTCTGTGACTCCATACCATAACGGGAGATGTAAAAGGTCCCCAAATTACATAGTGTGCACGATAATCGACCTACATGTTATCTAATGAAAAAAGATGAACGAATAACAACAAACGACTTTTTAAACAACGACAACTGATGGACTACATCTTGTTTATTTAAATCAGCCGATCAGAAACAAAAACTGCATGTGAAAGCCATGTTGTGTCCGACGAGATGAAACGAGGAAACTTTGTAAATGACCTTCAAGAATGCTTCCTGTAAAAGTTTGATTTCATTTGGAAGAGCGGTTTCATCAGAGAGGATGAAAATGCAAAGGGATTGCAAAAGCTTACGTGTCTTTTGGTGAGCTACAAACCATCTACTTACTGTAGATTATGGCAAAAATGTTTCATACGCAGCTGTAGATGTAGAACCAAAATAATCGGTTGCACATCGCTACGGGAAAAATCATATATGGGGAAAGATTTTTTTGTAGAGACGCTATAAGCTTTTCAAAAACATTCCAGTTAAAAACAGTGGTTATCTGAACAGAAGACCAAAGCATCTGCATGGACCAAAGAAGTACCTGAAAGCCAGTTATTGAAAATAAATATAAAAATATATGAAGCAAGTGTGAAAAAGTTTTCTAAAAAAAATAAAACCCGGTCTGAAAAATACGTAGAGACTGGACTTTTTAAAATTTGAAATGAGAACAATTCTCTTATTATCTGTAACTCATATATTCGGTTTCAGGAAAAGTCAAAAAGAAGATCGAATGGGTTTTTGTATTCTTTTCGAGTGCCTCTGATTTGAGTCATTAAATTTTGGCTGGCATGACAATTTTTTCTAATGCAGTTTATATAAAATGTTTGAACAGATGATTTTCTAGGTCTATCTATGTAAAAACAAAAATTATACAAAAATAAGGGTGTGTTTTTTTAAGTGCAAGAACCCTCAAAAATAGTTTACTGGTTCGTGAGTGGTATCAGTGTTTCTCATCTAGTTATGGACCTGTTACCAGTAAAACAACAATAAATCGACCTCTTCTCGGAGTGACGTTAACCCAAATTAGATTTTAAGGATTCCACGACGGGTGTTGCGCGCAAGACAGGAGATGCATTCCCTTCTACAGCACCTCATCCCACTCCTGTTTTGTAAAGGAGTTCGTGGATTCCAAGCCTTTGTTCCTTTTGTTTTCGTGTTATCACTTAAATTTTGACTATGCGTATTTTGTTACTCACATGGGTATTTTACACTGGACTTATAACAGTATGCATTATCGTTAACTTTCGACTTGTAGACAAAATCAAAACAGCTCTTTAAAAGACATTTCTGTAGCAAGCAGTACATACAACAGCTTTACTTGAAAAAAATTATTGTGTTAGTATGTCAAATTTATTTATGTACAATGAAAGAAACATAACACCAACCTTTTGAAGGATACTCTCAACAGAACAATATCCATGATAAGCTCACAGCAACGTTAAGACAAATATTTATTAAAATATGCTAAGCATGATATCTTTATAAAGTTTGGTCTTGTAGGATGATAAACCATATTTGGGTTTTTGTCCGTTACATTCTTTTTTAATTTTATGACCCTTTGTTGTAATGGAGTGTGTAAATAACTATCGGTATTCACTTTGGGAAATCTTTGGTCTAATTATGAGATGTCACCGCATTAATCCCGTACTCTTATTTTTAAATTTTTGTTTATAGCTTAAATCTCATTTAATCTCAAATATATATAAAATCATATATTTTCTTACCGTCAAACTTGTCCTACAACTAACTACATCCCAAGGTAAGTGATCTGGCATTAAATTGCAATTATTCAGTGAGAAAATTAATACCTTTCGATTCACTGAATAGCAGTGTGTAATGAAATAAATGTAGTAGGTCTTATATTCAGTGGTCTGATAGTTTTTATAAAAAGTTTTACAATGAAGTATATTATTTATATCGTTGAAATTCTAAATTTTGCCGCAGCTGAAGCTGTACTAAAAACTAATTTTAATTTAAATTCAATAAAAAACAAATGTGCAATGATAATTTTTTCGACTTTGTTAGTTTGCTTCATTTTGTGAGTGCAATAAACCAATGGTCTCGGGTAAAAAGACATAATAAAATTTTTATCTTGGGGGGGGGGGGGGGGGGAGGTATGACAAATAACAGATGAAACTTTAAGAATATATTTGATTTATATTCTAGCTGTAGCACTGAAGCATGATATTTATCTGTGTAAACATGCCATTTTAGTCAGATATTTTCAATATCAAAATAAACACGAAGGGTAAAAAATTATTTTCTGCTGGGGAAAACTAATTTTTTGACTGCTGGATGAGTTGCGCCAAAAATTGAGAACTCCAACGATATATCAGATGACATAACTTCATAGCGAATGTTTCGATAAATTTTGACTTAAGTCGTGGCCAAATTTAGTTTGGTGTACATTAATGCTCATATATGAAGCAGATTAATCCAATATACAAATGGAAGATATGGAGTATATGTCAATGAGACCACACTCCAAGATCGTCTCAAAGCCATTAACAAGGGTGGGTTAATTAAGCAAATTTTGTCTCAACATGAAATGTAATGGATATAAATACAAAAAACCATGTAAGACAAAGAACAACTAATGACTTCGAATCCTGATTTCATTTCGTACCTTGGCTTTACATTTGCAACCATTTTTGCACTAATCCTTGATTCTTGTTACATTTATGACATTTTGTGAAAGTCTTGAGAAGCCTATGATATCTATATCTAGTAAGATGAAGGTTACAATCATTGAAGTCAGAAGAAGAAACTTGCAACATGAGCATATCGAACAAGTTTGAGAAATATATAGGCACTTGGAAGATGTTAAAAACACATCTTCGTCACAAAAAAGAGAAAATTTAATATGGGAAAGGAAATAATGCCCCTTTTATCATATATTTTGGTAATTACATGCACAATCTTGTTCAAACCTCAAAAGAACTGGGAATATTACTGGTGTTTGATTTAAAGTAAGTTCTTTTGGATAAATTTCTTAAGCAATTTTCTGAAATGTTATAGGTTGTTTAAAGCTAATGCACCATCTTGATAATTAAAGTTGTTATTAAACGGATCAACTAAATGCAGTTTTGATGGCAATTTTTGACTTATTTGTCATAAACTGTGAATCATAACAATAAAAACATGAATCTGAAATGAGGAAAACGCAATTGGTGCCCACAGGTATACCAATTCTTACCGATAAATTGTGTCGCATATTCTGACATAAGCACATGTATTATTTAGAAGAAACTCGATTGCTTAAAACTATCAAATGGTGTCCATTTTGTATAAATCATATGGTTTTTGTTCTAAAAAAGGAGTTGTTCATGATCTTATTTATTTTCGGGTACTGGAATTTATATTTAAAAATACAGTTAACATCCGTTCAACATTGTAACCGCCCCTGGTTGTTATCTTTATAGCTTATGGGCGTTCAGTACATAAAGCTGTATATTTCATTTGGTCTTTGAATGTAACTAGGTATTCATAAAGTGGATTTTCTTGATGATTGATTTTCCTATTTTGTCTTGAAAGTAAATTCAGAAAAGCGTTTTACACGAAGATATTTTTGTTATAAACGTATGTAAGTTGTGGATCGTAACTTTCTGGCACATATTCCATATTCTTTTGTTAAATACTATTACGGAGATTTTGTCTTGTGCTTTGTGGAGATCGTAAAAGCTCCCCCGTGGTAAAGATGAATGCTCTTATTTATTTTAAGTACTTAAATATATGTAAGAAAGATACAGTTTCCTCTTTCCAACATTTATAACTTTAAAAAATTTTGTTTGTTTTCTATGTATTTAGATTATCGGCGTTCTTATCCATATTACTTTTGTAAAAGAATATAACTAGAAACTCATAGAGTTCGACTGACCTTCCTATTTTCGCCCCCCCCCCCCCCCAAGATTGTTTGAAGAAGGTTAATCCAGAAATGCGCTTTACATGCATTTTAATTTGACTTCTTAATGTTCATATAATCCATACGGTTTAATTTAAATTTTAAATTGTATTTATTGCAACATATATAACAGCTAGATTTTTTAATGACCAATTGATGAGATTATAAAACTTTTCCTTTTATAAACGTGTGAGGTAAAGCACCATCAAGAGCAGAAAATTCGTAACTACCTACTATCTTCAATATATTATTTCAATCAGACAATTACGTTGTTATTTGCTGATTTATCTTCAGGAACAAAAACATAGATATTAAACTGCTGGTCGCAAAGACTTGATTTAGTTTAAAACAGGGATCGGAAATTATAGTCAATGTCGTCTTGACTGAGATCGTTATTCTTATTTAACTTTTTGCATAATACGGATAATCCTTGGATTGTGTCTACAAAATCGGTAATTGTTGTTTCCAAAGAATATAACGGTGCCTTCCCTGGCAAATATTTTTTTCTAATTCGCTAGAATTTAGAAATATATTATAAGAAACTGTTCAGATGGTTGCATTTTTTGTGGCGCTAATAAATCTAGAAAAGCGCTTAGCACGCAATTAAATTTGACTTTTGTATATCATATTATTTTAACGTATGTAAGTGTTGATTTGTCTTTCTGGCATATACATTCCATATTCTTTCTGTTAATTAAATGCTCAATTGGTGATCCTTAACCGAAAATCCCAATTTTGATGCAGTTCGGAAATCATCGTTCTACCTGTTGGTGGAGAAACCGAAATACAATACAATCGTTGCCATCGGGTGGAGGAAAGAAGATAACAAGCGAGGAATAGTTTGGGGTTATTTTCATCGAGTTCAAGTCACTGGAACTTAAAAAGAGACTCAATTTGCTTGTGTTTATTTAGACACCTTACATGTATAATGTGTAAACTTTGATTAAATTCGTCTGTCATTTGGTGGATAGTTGTCTCATGGAAAAATCATGCCACATATCCCTTTTTATATTTATAATAAGTGAAACATTGGAAAATCCCGAGTAGCTCACATATAATTTTCACATCGGTATACATTAAAATAATTGTGACATTTCATTGATGGTAAGACACAAAACAAAACATTAGATGCTCAACAACCTTTGGTACACAATAGGCGTAAAACAGGAGTATATATGTCAAGCATAGAGAACATTTTTCTGTTATAAATTTACTTCCATAAAAAATGTTCTGTTGCAACGTTGAATGTTTTGTTAAATAAATATATCTTTCTATGGTATTTTTACTTGGATTATGCTCTTCCAAAATTGTAATTAAGTGCAGATAGAAAATATAACGTGTTCGGCCACCAGGACTGCCTTTAAGAAATTTACAACATTGGTAATCATGTGCTTTATAAGAAAAATCCATTTTTGTATTAATGAAAATAAATTTCCCAGCATTATTTTTTACCCTCATACTTCTAAAGAGGGGTGATGCCTTAAAACACATATATACAGCGTAAAAAACTTCACAAATATAAAAGTACAACATTGTTGAACGTGTTTTTTTAAAGAAATTAGGGGGGAGACTTGAAATTTATTAACAAGCAGATTGGAAATGAAATAGACCAGGACATCGTATATAGCTATAAGAAGATCGTATATCGCTATAAGAAGTTTTTTTTTAAATGTTTCACAGCCTCCACAGTTCTTGTCGGACTGAGCCATAGTAATACTGAGTTTTTAATATTGGTCGTTAATAAAAACAATTTGACCGAAGCCAAAAATTGATGGTATTCTACTTTTTGATAAATTATTAACTCTGCTGATAAAATTAAAACAGAAACCGTCTGGTAGTTTAAATTTAAATTCAATAACAAACATATTTTCCAGTCTAATTAATATGTGACCCTACGATCCTTTTCTATTTATTGATTTCCCGTACGATATTTTCTATTTATCTACCCCCCCCCCCTTTTACAGGCAAAATATAGATAAAATAAATAAATAGAAAAAGAACGCAGAGTCAAATTTTAATTAGACTATATATTTGCATATTTAAATTACTAAAACTGTGTGGATCCCACTGCTTAGTGAACTGTTCCCGTGGGTACCACAATACCAGTAGGCAGCTTGAAATCAGTTTTTTCTAGTCTCAGATATGCGTCTACCTTTTGAAATTTGATAAAACTAAAGGTATTTTCGCGTGCTTTAAGCGAGTGTCCTAAGACGAATAAGGCTTTCCTTTAAGGTTTATATTTTATGTTTTTCCAAGGTTTTCAAGACTTTTCCATACGTGGCTCTGCCTGATAAACGGGGCTACAATTCAATTCAATAATAAAGCAGTTCGCATAAACGCTTATTTTATGTATTAAAGACACTATATTTTGTTTTGCCTTCACTCATTGTATGAAGAACTGTTAGAAAAATTTGGGTATCTCTTCGTTATCGCATAAATACCATAATTTTGGTTTTTTCTGTTACTATTTTTTACTGATATAAAAGTTATACTTGAAAAGAAAAAAATTCCATTAATATTCATTTCATTAAACAGAACATGATCGGTGTTTTTCTTTATTATGAAAAATAAAAAAATGAAGATAAAGTAAAACAATATCATGCGATCAATCTTCATCACACTAAATCCAGATAAAACCAGAATCGGGTAACGATAAATCATTTTACCAGATTGTAAAAAGCTAAAACTTTACCTCAATAGTGTTTTTATGGTTTTTATGACATAATAAAATTTCACTTACTATGTTGAGAAACAATATCCTCACTACACATGTAAATGTTACCCGATTTCATCCATTTAATTTATCAAAATAACAAAAAGATGTATTACATTTGTGAAATGGACCATCAAACTGAAGTAGTTTAATATCTTCTTCATTGGGTACCTATTATCAGAATATATACTGTGTTTCCAGGTTGTCCAGCTATGGAAGACATTGTGTAGGATTGATTACAAAATAACCCTGACCGTTTTATTTTATTTAAATTTTAAACTATATATAATATTTTGTTTGTTTTTAGTAACATAACACTGGCCGATTTAAACTTGAAAGTTAACTTAAAACTTAAAAATTTTTACTAAGCAAAAGACCCGATTGTTGACCAGGTAATATGATGACGTTTCAGTGAATTAAGACGGTGGCAAATGTATTATTTTTTTTACATAAAGGATCATTAAAAATAAGTTTATGGAGATAATTTCTACGCTTTGTATTACTTAGAATGCATTAAATGAATATTCAGCTGGGTTTGCTGCACATTTGTCAATAAATGAAATTAAAGATATGGGGTAAATGTCAGAGAGACTGCGCACCAACCACGAGAACTTCAAATCTAGAGGTCTCCTTTAATGATTTAATTGAGCTTTTTGTGAATTTGCTTTACAATATACAAACTACCTTGAAAATGAATGAAACTCTTTTACGTTTCATAGAATCATTAATTAATTAAGATTTTTGATTATTTGTTATTATCTCTGCTATGGTGTTTTCACTGTTTTTACTTGACTAATTTACAACTTATTTTGGGTTTGGGTTACTAATACAATGTGCAATTTTATCATTTTATAATGCGTATAATCCAAGGAGTTTTATTCATAGCATTATCAAATCCTCATATGAATTTTCTACGTGTGAAAATTAGAAACCCCTACGGAAAGGTTTAATTATTTTTTCCGTTTCAACTGAATGTTTACATAGCAAATGAACTCTTGTGTCTTGAGACACCTTTAGCCAATTTTCTGCCTTTAAACATTTTAAGACATGACTAGAAATACGTCCGAGTAATAAATTTTGGAAAGGCTAGTGCGACATGGAGATATAACGGTATTAAAATTCAAAGTCAAAAAGATTATAGACAAGGTTTGTTCATTTATGAGTTTCTGGATGATATAGAAAAGAGGGGAAATGGTGAAAATAGTTTGGTAAGTCCCAAAGTTAAGTTGCAAATACCTACCTTAATACTTCAAACAGCAATGATTAAGACCAAAGAGAGCGAACAAATACTGGTTAATACTGCAAAAAACAAAAGAACTGTGACGAAAAATTTCATTTTTTGTGGTATATTGAAATTTCAAAATACCAGCATGCAAATAGGAAGTAGCGGAATGCCCCTACCCAAAAATGAAAACTGCTTAGGTGCTTCAACTCAACAATACTATTATAACATAACATAACAAATTCAAAATAATTTTCTAGTAACAACTCCGAAGACAACTGCTAAAACATGAAGTCACACTAAGAAGAAGGAAGATGCTACCTGACACGTCTAAAAATTGTTCTGATGTTACCTCTAAATACTATCAGGATTTGTGCAAAATATCGAATTAATCCTGTTTATGGACTTGGTTTGACCCGGCCGGGGATCGAACCCACCACCTTCCGCACTCAAGGTAAGCACGCTAACCACCGAGGCGGTATATGTGATCTTGACTTGGAAAAGCTGTTTTTTTAATGTAAGTTACGTATAAGTTTTTGTTTTCACAGCAACTATGCTTGATACTTAAATAAAACTTGTTATGAAGTTACAAAGGTGCAACACGCATGTTACAAATGTAAAATTTAGATGTCAAGGTCAGACTGGAGAAACAGTTTTATCCCTTTCTTTTAAAGTTAGGTCCAAGTTTTTGTTGTCTCCGTAAATATAACTGATATCTACATGAAAGTTGTTGGCCGGTTGTTCAGATGCAAATTTGTTAACCTTGACCTGAAGGTCATTCGGGGGAAACTTTCAACCAAGAATACCTGCATTTTAGTGTAAGTTATGTCAAAGTGTTTGTTTTCTTAGAAAGAATACTAGATATCTACATGAAACTTCTCGTGAAATTGCATAGTATTGCATGCATGCATGCTGCAAAAGCAAAATGAGATGAGCTTGACGCCGTTGGTTTCAACTTTGAAAATTGTTTATTAAAAGTTGTGTCATTTTGCTTTCTTGGACTCAGATACCTAAAATAAACGTATAAGGATGTTGCAACGATGGCAGGTCAAACTTTGGTAAATTTCATGGAAGAATCACAGACCTGTTTTATTTGGGAAAATTAGCTAGCAACTATACAGAAAAGAAATCAGAAGTTAAATGGCAATATTAAAGATTATTTAATATTTATGGCAATTCAAACTTAAATAAATTTTCCTAAGGCCTGCTGACTTTAAAAAGATATGTATTTTTAAATACAAATTGAAAAGAATAGTTATCAGCCATACACATATGAAATCTGAAATTAATTTGCAATCATATGTGATCATTTATAGATGTCAAACTCTCAAGAAAAAAACATGTTACGTTAGACTATGGGCCTGTTCACACTAAGCTAAACTTAATCCGGATCATCTTAAGCCAGTTCATACTAGCGTTTTGGATCTGGCTTAATCTAATCCGGATTAAATTTGAAACGTAGAAATCAAAAGACCATAAGTAACGAAACTAATAATGACGTCAGATTTAATCCAAATTTTCCGTTCACACTACACTTTAATCCGGATTAATTTAATACAAAGTGACTTAATCCACATTTACCTGAGTTAATCCGGATTAACCTTTGTATTGTGAACAGGCCCTATGTTTGGACTTGTCTTGGTGATTTCTGACTGGATTAAATTGTCGTTGAAGACCCAGGTAAAATTATCAGTGCAGATAATTCGAACATTGTAACAAATTCGAGAATAAAAATATGGCAGTTCTAACTTAAGTGAATTTCCTGGAATTCTCTCAGACCTGTTATTATTATATTTTAGAAAAGTACTTGGCAACTATACACAAACAGAATCATAATATCAATTGCAGTCATGAAGAGTCAAGATTTAGAGATATGGAAATTCCAACTTTGGTAAATTTCTTGGAAGTCTCTCAGACCTGCTTCCTTTTAGAAACATGTACAAATGGAGTGCAGAAGATCAATTGCAATTAAATGTAACTTTGGAATTATGTGCATTCAATGGTGAAGCAAAATAAAACCGAAGGGGAAAGTCGAAAGACACAGCACTCTCAAGAACAAGAACAAAACGGAAAAAGTAATATAGACATATAAAACTATAAAACACAAAAGTTTCAACAATGCATCCTACCAAAAAACCATTGGTTAACTTAGGTGGTCCGAAAGGGTAGGCAGTTCCTGCCTATTTAAAGACACCCGCCATATTGTCCATTTAACAATCCGATACAAATCATTTTAGGGTAAACAGGAAGGTTGCATTACAAACTCCAGGCGAAGAAAGCAAACAGTAAATTTCCTGGAGGTCTCTCAGACCTATTATGTTTTGAAAAAGTCATTAGCAAACATACACAAATGAAATCAGAATATGAATTGCAATCATTTGGAGTTTAAAGCTTAATTAATATAATTCAAACTTTGGTTAATATCCCGGAAGACTCTAAGACCTGTTATTTTTTAAATAATACTTTGCAACCATAGAATTTAAACATAATGTGATCAATATAATAATAATTAGTTTTTAGATTTAAAATTGTGGCAATTCTAATTAACTTTGGTTAATTTTCTAATAGAATGTCAATTGTTTTATTTGATAAAGCTAAGGATTGTCTCGCTTTTTTAAGCTTTGTGTGTTTTCCTGTAACACTTGAGAGTCGAAGACAGATCTAGCTCGTCCATGAATGTGAATGGAAACTGTGTTTGTTTTCGGTATTATTTTATAAACGAAAAATTAGAGTGATGTGTAGTTTGTTTTATATGCAGAAATTAAATCAACAAAGATCTTTTCAGATTATTTAAAAATAGTAAGAATACAGATAAGTGTCCTTTTTGAAACTAGCTTCCGTCTCATTGACCTTATATAAACAAGAATAGATATAGGTAAACTGTCGAAGAATGATGGTGTCACCATCAATTATTGATAATTTCCCTCATTATGCATTGATGTTCTTTTTAAATTCTTGGTTTAATTGACTCGCCATAAATTAAGCTTCCAATTTGGCTTGCATATTGCTTTATACAGAAGAATGTTAAGGAAGCCTACGTCACCATGAAATTTTTATGGAAATTTTTACTTCTCATATTTCCGCTGTCGAATGTGCAGAACGGAATCCGTCTGTTTGCTCGTTCATTTTCATCAATAAATCTACGTTTATCAAAATATTCAAGAAATGCTATTACCTTATGCCATTGTGATTTTCCTTCCACACGATATTTCGAGTTATCCCATTGCAACACACGGACTTTGCAATTGCTAAGTCCAGTGTAGAAAACCCATGTGAGACATCAAATGTTCATATTCCAAAAAGACAAGACAAATTTGAAACTAACTAAAAGATAAAACGAAAACAAAAGGAACAAAGGATTGGAATCCACGAACTCCTTTATAAAATAGGAATGGGATCCGGTGCTCATGAAAGGTAAGCATCCCCTGTCTTGTCGTGGAATCCTTAAACGCTTATCCGGGTTAACGTCAATCCGCGTAGAGATTAACTTAACAGGTCCATAACTAGTTGAGATAAACTTATCGTGATGGCGACCATAAAATTTTAGGAGGGACGACTTCAACCTTGATTGGATGTATCCTTATTGAAGTAATTTATGTGACAATCACAATGCTCTCTTCAGAACATCCGGTTTATTGGAACAGGCACGAGAGTATAGAATCAACTGCGAGACATAAACCCCGCATTGATATAGGCATTCTAAACTACTAAGACAAATTTAATGTAACATCCACAGAATCTTAAGTGCAATTTTATCTTCATTTTTGCTCCTGCGTTTTAGTAATTAAAAAACCTGGACTAGAGCCGTTCTTATATAGAGGAGACCTTTTTCCACTTCAGTTTGGAATTGTGTGAATGCTTTTTTGGCCAGGTTTACTGGTGACGTTACGTTCATTGTTAGTGTCAATTCAGGAAGGAGCGTCAATAGTTAATAATAAAAAAGATATTCACAGTTTTTAGATGTGGGTGTCAAATAATCCAAATAGTTTCAAATAAATCAAAATGTTTGAATTGTCTCATAGATAGATAATTGACATAAGAAATCCTTCAATTTTATCACTTAGAGTTAAATATTAACATCCAAACGTCGCAAAATTGAAAATTTGTTACATTCATAAAATGTTTTGTTCAAATTTTTTTGGATATCTTTGTTTTTTCTTGACGTATCTTTATATACCATGGCTCTCTGGAAAACGCTGTCTTTGCCGAGCTTAGCGTTTTATATTTAATGAATTCATTATATAATCAAAGCTTTCTACAAATCAAAACCCGCCGTCTATATCTTTGTGACATCGCCTAAATGACCGACACTGCATGAAGTTGAAGAAAAAGGGTTAGATTAATTTTCCGTATTAATATATTAACGTTTTTTTTTGAATAAGGGGTTTAATTATTAAATGTATTCAATAATTGCATATTTATTCCAAATTTCAAATGAAACTATCAAATATTATTCCCGGTACACACAGTTTTGTTTGCATTCTGAATATGTCACAAATAAAAATTAATTGACGCCCTCGATCTCCTTATTTCTTCTGTATGGCTATAAAAACAATCTTATTCATAAAATGTTTACAAAAATTCGTAGATAGAGAAAGAAATATATGCACAAGTACAATATCAAATTTATTTTATTGTGTATAAAGTCCGTTACAATATTCAATGAAATATGCATTCTTGATTTTATGTCACGGTGGTAAATTTTCGACGTTTCCACCTATGTCGCGTGTTTTCTTGTCATTTTCAAGATAATTTCAGTTGGTTTTTTATTTATCGGAAGGATATTTAGGAAAACTGTTGTACATGTATTTGGTTGCGTAGTTTTCTTTTCGCAGATAATTTCCGGTGTCTTATAAAAATGTCACAAAAAGTAAAATTAACAATTTCAATTTATTTTAACGGACAAATTGCAATATTCTGAGGAAAGGCATACTTCAGAAACTACCATAATGGTAATTTATCTTTTTACATAAAAATGTATCCTCTCTCATTAGGATTTTTGTCTTTTTTTCTTTTTTCTAGCTTGAAAAATTATGAAAATTTGTCAAAAATGCCGTGTCCTACAAAAATATCACATGACCATATTTTAAAGTTTTTAAACGTTACATCAAGGCGACGTTAAATACTTGTCCAAAATGAATTGAAATTAAAGCCAGAGAAATTAATTTGTATTAGTTCATTTAAATTTAAACTTGAAGTATTTTAAGCTCGAATTATTCAGCTAGCACGTACATGTATATGAATACAATCAGCCAGGTAAGGGAAGTGTAAAGAAAAAATAATTCATAAGAGCTTAAAAAGTCGAAATATTGACGTTACCAAAATTGATACCAACAACGTAGGTGGGAATTTCCCCCTATTTTACATTGGTATAATGCAGACATTTTACCGGTATAACCGTAACAAACGCTATTTGTTCTGTCATGAGCTTTGGAAATGGTAATTCCACTTTAGATCGATTCTGTAAGTTACTGTTTTGAAAAAAAATTACTGATATTACCTTCCTAACTGGAGTTCTGTTAATAATCATCCATGTAAGGAAATCTCTTCGTTATTTCTTCATAAAAAACATTTTTATGGTCAAATATGTTAGTCTAGTCTTATTGATTTTTAATGGACTAAAATTGGTTGACGACTGAGGTAATGATCACTGCATGATAAAACTTACATTGCAACATATTTCGGATGGTTTCAGGTGTAACAGATATCATGAAAACTTTCAAATCTAATGACACTGAAATTTCAATGGGGGAAAAGGGTTAGTTTAAATGAGAAGTATAACATTTCATTTGAATTATTTCAACTATGTTAATACTTTCTCTTTGGTTTTGATTAAACAGAAAGATATTTTAACAACGATCATAAAGAGGTGACTCAGGATGTCAGTTAAGATTATAAAAATCAATAAAATTGCACTTATATTCGGAATCTGTCAAAATTCAAAAAGGAAAATTCGTATCTTTAGATATCATGGTATTTTTTCCAAATTTTAAGCAGAAACCATGAAAACGACATTAAGTCAATGAAGTTATTGCAGAGAATGTGGTAAAGGATTTTTTGTTAATTGATAATGGGTACAGTCTTAATATATATTTCGGCCCATTTTAATGTGTTGGGTTTCTTATTACACATTTCTCACCTTGATCCACGGCCTGGCTTTCCGTATTATGAGCTAGAAGCCTCCAACGAGAGAGCTTCCCCTATCCTTCATCGCGTGGGTCAGCTCTAAGAGTCGAGCCCTGGAGACCACTCCTGTATCCAGAAGACGAGCCTTCTAAATACCGTAACTGCCGGATTATATTTAAAATATTAGTCAGTATTTTCGTAACTGGTAAATAGAAGGATGTCGTAAATGGTCGAATACACGCGTCTAGCAAAATACAAAGGATCAACATTTAATTTTTCAAAAAGGAGGTCAGCCTATAATCAGATAATAGATAGTCTATTAGCTTAGTTTAATCGAAAATACACATAACAGCGAAATCACCTTTGGCGATATTAAGTTTACAACAAACAAAGGTATGGATATTACCCGTATCATTGATAGACGATTTGACAGTACGAACTGAAGCCCTATGCCTGTAGTCATTCAGTGACTAATTTACATTACTGATCTATCCAGCTGAGCAGAGTGGCTATGATTTTAAAAACATATTTTTGCAGGGACAATATAGAGATCTATATACGTCCCTGCCTTTTATGTATAAAAAGTGATATTTAATAAGTAACTTATCACATTTATACTACATCTGTAAATAACTCATATACCGATAGAAAAAAAGAGATGTAGTATTATTGTCTATCAGCCAGATATCAAAACCGTGTAAATTACAAACAGATATATACAGGCTGCGCTAGGCCTTCGATAATGGGCACCTTTTCCACTCCCTACGGCAAGCTGTATTGAAAATAATCAAATATAACCAATATCGGCCAGATTTAGTATTTAAAGTAAAGCAAGTAACATTTAAACTTCACTCGAATACAGGTTCCTGCCTGGCTTATAGGACAGGCAAATAAAGCAAGTGGCGGATTAAACATGTTTGTTAGTAGTCAACGCTCTCCATACCCAGTACAGTGGTCCAGTGTATAATACCCACGCGAGAGATCAAAATGCATATTCCAAAGAGACATGAAAAATTCGAAAGAAACTAAAAGATAAAAAGGAAAGAAAAATACAAAAGGCTTTGTCTCTACGAACTCCGTCACAGAGCAGGAGCAGGATCAGGTGCTTTGAAAGGGTAAGCATCCCTAATGAGACAAAACGACATAAAACCATAATTTAAAAAAACTGCTTAATTTAAACTTTTGAAGTCGATACACAGTACGCAGAAAATAACATATATTACAAACCGATACGTTGAATTTCTTTTGTTATGCAAGGTATTTTATTTTCACAATTCCCAGTGGTCGATTCTATTCTTCAATAGAATCTTTTGT
>JAULBM010323428.1:0-13405 GCA_032357055.1 Geukensia granosissima | reverse complement strand
ACAAAAACGGGTTGCGTTTAACTCGCATCGCACGTGATAAGGTTTGTCAGTTACCTCCCCAAGGTCAGTGGTTCTCTACGGGTACTCCGGCTTCCTCCACCAGTAAAACTGACCGCCGCGATATGATTGAAATATTGATGAAAGTGGCGTTAAACCCCAATCAAACAAACAAACAAAAGCAAATGTTTCTTATTTGACTGGTGGTTTTGTCCAATCCAAGTTTTCAAGGTCTTAGTGAAATTTCTCGAGCCGCATAGCATCACCAGATTCCATCTTAAAGTTTTGCTGTCAATTATCCTGATCCTGATCAATGGAACAACAAAATCTACATCTTCTTCGCATCTCTGCCATTTATTATATTGCTTTGGTGCAGAATTTACAATCGCTTCAAGGTAGATATGCAAAACTTACATCAGGTATGTAGATATAACAAGTCTCCAAATCTGGCATTTAGGATAAACCATCTTTGTTAGAATGTTGTTGCCGGACATATGTTGTATAATTATATTATATTGAGAAAGTACCTTTATGCGTATGGTTGCCCCTGTACATTAAAAAACAAATTAACAGCCAAGCGTTTGATTTAGGAAAGTCCGGTTTAAAGGGTTAAGTCGAAAACTTCGTCCGCTGTTGGAAAACTTCATTCATTATAATGAACCAAAGCTTACTTAAGTGCCTGAATAGAGCTGTAATGTTCTAAATTGAATACGAAAACTATGTAAAGACCAGTGAGCTGTTGTCACGGTTCAGTTAAAGCACAATTTTTTATATGGTACAAGTAATCAGCCGTAGATTTTGAAAAACGTTTCCACAACTTTTTTGTTCCTTGGAGTGTGCCGTATCTTTGCCTATTCAGTCTGGATTCACCTATATTTCAGCTTCACTGACCATCTTACCAAAAAAAAACTTCACTTCAATTTGAAAAAATGTCGGCTTTGGTTTAAAAATATGCCGCTGAAATATAGAAAAGTTTATTCAAGATTTCGTAAATGGTCAGTCAAGGCTTTCCTCAATATAAAAATGTCATCAAGGTAAGCTTAACATTCATTGTGTCAGGCCTTCCAGCACTAGATTGATGACACGCTAAATGTTGTAGGGCTATTACAGAAACCAAGCGGAAGCTTTGTATACAAAAAAACCTTACTTTATGACAAATGCATCTTGTTTTTCGTCGAAGAACACCAGATAATACCCGGAGACCATGTCCAAGGCTGACATGAACACATTCCCAATTAACGTGTGGACTCATGTTTCTGTGTTTGTTATTCGAAAAAGATCTTTAAAATGAATCCAAAGATACCAAAGGGGCAGAGAGAAATCGTTAAAAGTCGGAAGATAGACAAGACCATGGTCAACAAAATGAAACGAAAGACAAATATAGAACACAAAAACTACACTCAAAACTAAAACTGGAGTGTTACTCGGTGAGGTATAGAAACGGATTTGTATTCACGACATTATTTAGTTTAAGGAAGACGATATATCATCGTAGTATCTCAACTCTCTTTCGAACAAAACTGTTGGCGCATGTAAAAAATGGAGGTTTGGGACATTGAAAACAGCGGAAAAACTAAGCACGGACTTTGAAAAGAGCGAAGAAAGTAGCTTCGGATTTTCTACCTACGAAGAATGGAGCTTTTGGACATTGAATACAGCGAAAAAACTAAGTACGGACTTAAAAAAAGCGAAGATATTAGGTACGGACTTTTATAACCACGGAAAAAAGAGCTTTTGGACATTGAAAGTAGCGGAAAAACTAAGTACGGACTTTGCAAATAGCGAAGAAACTAATTTCGGACTTTTCTACTTACGACGAATGGAGCTTTTGGACATTGCAAACAGCGGAAATACTAAGTACGGACTTTTCTACCAACGAAGAATTGAGCTTTTGGACATTGAAAACAGCGGAAAAACTCAGTACGGACTTTGAAAAAGAGCGAAGAAACTAACACCGGACTTTTCTACCTACAAAGAATAGAGCTTTTGGATATTGAAAACGACGGAAAAACTATGTAAGGAATTTGCAAAGAGAGAGGAAACTAGCTTTGCACTTGTCTACTTAAGAAGAATGGGGGTTTGGACATCGAAAACAGCGGAAATACTAAGTACGGACTTTGAATAGAGCAAACAAATTATATTCAGACTTTTCTGCCTACGAAGAATTTAGTTTTGGACATTGAAAACAGCAGAAAAACTAATTACGGACTTCGCAAAGAGCGAGGAAACTAGCTTCGCACTTTTCTACTTAAGAAGAATGGAGATTTTGGTAATTGAAAACAGCGTAAATACTAATTGCGGACTTTGATAAGAGCAAATAAATTAGCTTCAGACTTTTCACCTACGAAGAATGGAGCTTTTGGACATTGAAAACAGCAGAAAACCTAGGTACGAACCTTGAAAAGAGCGAAGAAACTAGCACCGGACTTTTCTAACTACAAATAATAGAGCTTTTGGACATTGAAAACGACGGAAAAACTATGTAAGGACTTTGCAAAGAGCGAGGAAGCTAGCTTCGCACTTTTCTTCTTACGAAGAATGGGACTTTTGGACATTGAAAACAGCGGAAATACCAAATATGCACTTTGAACAGAGCAAACAAATTAGATTCAGACTTTTCTGCCTACGAAGAATTTAGTTTTGGACATTGAAAACAGCAGAAAAACTAATTACGGACTGCGAATAGAGCAAACAAATTTGTTTAGAGCTTTCTGTCTACGAACAATTTAGTTTTGGACATTGAAAACAGCAGAAAAACTAATTACGGAGCGAGCAAACTAGCTTCGCACTTTTCTACTTAAGAAGAATGGAGCTTTTGGTGATTGAAAACAGTGGAAATACTAATTGCGGACTTTGAATAGAGCAATAAATTAGCTTCAGACTTTGCAAAGAGCGAGGAAACTAGCTTCGCACTTTTCTACCTGCGAAGAATGGAGCTTTTCGACATTGAAAATTGCGAAAAAATAAGTAAGGACTAAGCAAAGAGCAAAGAAACTAACTTCGGACTTTTTCTACTAGAGAAGAAACTAGCTTCGGACTTTTCTACCTACAAAGAATAGAGCTTTTGGACATTGAAAACAGCGGAAAGACAAAGTACGGTCTTTGCAAAGAGCGAGGAAACTAGCTTGGCACTTTTCTACTTACGACGAATGGAGCTTTTGGACATTGAAAACGGCAGAAAACCTAAGTACGGAATTTGCAAAGAGCGAGGAAAGTAACTTTGTTTTTTTCTTCCTTCAGAGAATGGAGCTTTTGGACATTGAAAATACCGGAAAAAATAATTACGGACTTTGCAAAGAGCGAAGATACCAACTTCGGACTTTAAACTTACGACGAATGGAGCTTTTAGACATTGAAAATAGCGGAAATACTAAGTACGAACATTGAATAGAGCAAACAAATTATTTTCAGACTTTTCTACCTACGAAGAATGGAGCTTTTGGACATTGAAAACAGCAGAAAACCTAAGTGCGGACATTGAAAAGAGCGAAGAAACTAGCAGCGGGCTTTTCTACCTACGAAAAATAGAGCTTTTGGACATTGAAAACGGCGGGAAAACTAAGTAAGGACTTTGCATAGAGTGAGGAAAGTAGCTTTGCACTTTTCTACCTACGGATAATGGAGCTTTTTGACATTGAAACCAGCGGGAAAACTAAGAACGGACTTTTAAAAAAAGCGACGAAATTAGCTACGGACTTGTATAACTACGGAGGAAAGAGCTTTTGGACATTAAAAATAGCGGAAAAACTAAGTACGGTCTTTGCAAAGAGCGAAGAAACCAACTTCGGGCTTTTTTACTTACGACGAATTGAGCTTTTGGACATTCAAAACAGCGGAAAAACTAAGTACGGACTTTGCAAAGCGCAAAGAAACTAACTTCGGTCTTTTCTACTAGCAGAGAAACTAGCACCGGACTTTTTTACCTACAAAAAAAGACTAAGTACGGACTTTTAAAAGAGCAAAGAAACTAGCTTCAGACTTTTCTACCTACAAAGAATAGAGCTTTTCTACATTGAAAACAGCGGAAAAACTAAGAAGCGACTTTCCAAAGAGCGAGAAAACCAGCTTCGCACTTTTCCACTTTCGAAGAATGGAGCTTTTGGACATTGAAAACAGTGCAAAAACTAACTACGGGCTTTGAAAAAGAGCGAAGAAACTAGCTTCGGACTTTTCTACCTAAAAAGAATAGAGTTTTGGACATTGAAAATAGCGGAAAAAGTACTTAGCGGAAAACTAAGTACGGACTTTGAATAGAGCAAACAAATTAGTTTCAGACTTTTCTGCCTACGAAGAATAGAGCTTTTAGACATTGAAAACAGCAGAAAACCTAAGTACGGACCTTGAAAAGAGCGGAGAATTAGCACTGGACTTTTCTACCTACAAATAATAGAGCTCTTGGACATTGATAACGGCGGAAAAACTAAGTAGGGAATTTGCAAAGAGCGAGGAAAGTAGCTTTGGACTTTTCTACCTACGGAGAAGGGAGCTTTTGGACATTGAAACCAGCGGAAAAACTAAGTACGGACTTTTAAAAAAGTGACGAAATTAGCTACGGACTTGTATAAATACGGAGAAAAGAGCTTTTGGACATTGAAAATAGCGGAAAAACTAAGTACGGACTTTGCAAAGAGCGAAGAAAGCAACTTCGGACTTTTCTACTTACGACGAATGGAGCTTTTGGACAATGACAACAGCGGAAATACTAAGTACGGACTTAGAATAGAGCAAACAAATTAGTTTCAGACGTTTATACCGACGAATAATGGCGCTTTTGGACATTGAAAACAGTGGAAAAACTAAGTACGGACTTTGCAAGGAGCAAAGAAACTAGCTTCGGACTTTTCTACCTAGAAAGAATAGAGATTTTGGACATTGAAAACGGCGCAAAAACTAAGTAAGGACTTTGGAAAGAGCGAGGAGAGTAGCTTTGCATTTTTGCTAACTTCGGAGAATGGAGCTTTTGGACATTGAAACCAGCGGAAAAACTAAGTTAGGACATTTAAAAAAAGCGACGAAATTAGCTACGGACTTGTATAAGTACGGACAAAAGAGCTTTCGGACACTGAAAATAGCGGAAAAACTAAGTACTGACTTTGCAAAGAGCGAAGAAACCAACTTCGGACTTTTCTACTTACGACGAATGGAGCTTTTGACATTGACAACAGCGGAAATACTAAGTAAGGACTTTGAATAGAGCAAACAAATTAGTTTCAGACTTTTCTACCTAAGGAGAATGGAGCTTTTGGACATTGAAAACAGCAGAAAACCTAAGTACGGACATTGAAAAGAGCGAAGAAACTAGCAACGGACTTTTCTACCTACAAAGAATTGAGCTTTTGGACATTGAAAAAAGCGGAAAAACTAAGAAATGACTATGCAAAGTGCGCGAAAATTAGCTTCGCACTTTTCTACTTACGAAGAATGGAGCTTTTGGACATATCATATAACATTCTTGTTATGTTTTTTTAGACACAAAGCCTTACCTCAATTTTAAACCTCATTTCCTGCGACCCCTTTATTTGTGACAGATTTCCAAGACTGAGATACACTGCTTTTGTTAACCTTCATATTTTCAAAAATTCCCAATCGCTCCTTCACCAGAGATGTTTGACGAGTCTGAATCTTGAGCGTTCTTGTTCCATGCTGGTACATAAATAATTCTTTTCAAGACGTGATCAGCCTGATGCTCTCTGTTGAACGCATTTATTACCCAAGAGTTATGATGATCTTGAAATGAATGGCTGTAGGTGCACGTGTCGTCATCAAAGCATTCATCAAAATATTATTGATTTTTTGCAATAATGCAAGTGAGGGCACACAAGTCTTCTGCACTTTGTTCATAAATATAGTCGTTACAAAGACGAGGCAATTTCCAATTTAATAATACTGAAATATCTGTATCACTGAAGTCGGATAGATTGTATTTTTGTTTTAACATCACATTATGTTCTGAGGAAAAGCTAAATGGAAGGCTACATTGTGTTTCTTTGCAATTTCCACGAACAAATTTTCTGCAAACATGAAAAAATTACAGCTGGTATAATTACACACTGCTGGCTGTGACGGATTGAAAAAGTGCCTGCATATGTCAATTCTTGATAAAAGGGAGCAATATGGACAATAGGTAAATTTCTGTATATGTGGAATTTTTCATTGTGAGCATTTAACCTGTCCTCTATGTCAACGTAATCAAACAGCCTTTGAATTTTGATTTTTGAACAAATTGAATCAGTGTACAACCTCCCTCACTGAATTCTTGAACAAGAAATTTAAGAACTTGCACTTCATCAGGATATCTCTTTTGTTTGCCAGAACTGTTTTTATTCCCTCGCTAATTACACTTTCTGTGGCGTAATGGCTTTGTTTGTGTGTAAAGATTTCATCATACAAACTACAGGAATAATCCATTGGTTCAAGATCCAATTTAATTTCTTCAATACATGACAAATTTGTAGAATTTAAACTGGTTGTGGATCCTCGTTCCTTAGAAACAGAACTCCGTCCCCTTCTCCTTTTACCTCCGCCTCTTGCACTTCGTTCTCTTTCCCTTTTTTGTTTCCTATTTTCATCGCGGTTCCAATTACGGTCTGTAGGTTAAGTGCCCTTTCTTTGCCCTACTCCAAAACCCCTTCCTTGATTTTTTAATAATGTTGGTCTAGAAAGCTTCATTTGATTCTCCTTTTCTTCAATTTCCTGTTGTAAAAAATAAACATTATTCCCACTCCTGTAAGTATTGAAGAATGCGTATAATATATTATGAAATTCATCGTGTTAAAACAAAATTGGTTAACTTGTATTTTGCTCCTTTTTACAGCTTGTTTGGTCTTGAATAATTAAACGTGATGACATAGTAATTATTTGAACATATTGCGAGGCCTTTCTTTCGCCATGCAAGATGATATTTTAAATCTTTTCCTAACACAGATACAACGCCTATTATAGTTGGCCCTTGATGTTTGTATTTTTTCTTGTAGTTTTCAGTTTCGTTTTTGATTTGTCTTCTGTTGTTTCATCGTCGACAATTTAGATCTTTACCAACAAATACAGCCTTGTTCTGTACAGTTGTATGACATCATTGATAATATTTTAATTACCGATACATGTTTTAGTGATTTAACAAAAAGACCTCCCATAACAGAATTTATATTATGCATATTCTCGCCACGATATGGCTGAAATACTGCCGACGTGGCGTAAAACACCAATCAATCAATCAATCATAACAGAATTTACGATTATCTGAATTGCACATCTATATATCCTCGTCTTCGGTTTAGAATGTGTGGACTTGTTTACGTTGGCGAAACAAACGGAATGCTAAACTAGACAATGTGTGGTCATCGGGAGAAATACCAACAAATTCCCTAGAGTTTACCAACATTTTAACCAATATGACAGCTTAATCCTTTAATTGAGAGTTCATATTTTAGAAAAGATTTACCATTCGTATATCTGATCCGAACATTTGTACACCCTTCTGAAAACAGAGGGAAGAATTTTGGATTAGAAAGCTGGGAACGGCAATGCCGTATGGGTGCAAGGACAAAATTGATAGTAAAGGCAATTTATCAATATGTAGCCGTAGGCGCAGTGATATTAATGTGATAAACATTTTGAAAAAAAATCCTAAAAAATAAAGTCATGACCATCGACATTATAAATACATGTAAAATACACAAATGATATATGACAATCGTGACGACTTCAACTTTCCTAAAAGTAAACTTGCCGTTCATTGGCGGTAACATTTCAGCTGCCTCGGTGTAGGGTTTATACATCTCCCAGCTCATATGTGTCCAATTAAGCAATTTTTTGGACCGAGCTTGGTCGTTGACACAAACACTTCTCAGGCAGAGATATGTTGCTACTCGGTTGAAGTCATCAGTCCTGATATTTAAGGCTTGACACCATAATCCTGTCTGACGGTATGGAATATACTGTGACGGTCTGTGGTGAGCGCCAGATGTGAAGGTCGGGTTTTAATATCCCTGACCACACTGTGGTGAGTGATCGCTGGTCTCGTGACCTTTTCACTGGTAGCGTGAGCCTGTGCTGCTGGTTACACAGTTGGTTTAAATACCATTGGTAGCATGGTTTCAGCCAAGGCACTGGTTTGTTTTTCTTATGATTTATGAATATAGACTATATTTCAATTAATAATAACTTAATCAGGTACTGACAAGTAAAATCCAACAACAGTCAATATTAATAATCCAAGAGCGAAATAAATAACATGGAACCCCTTTGGTTACTTGTAAACACACAACGTAAACATCGTAGTAAAGTCGTAGTACTTCTGGTAAATAAGTAGGTCAAAGGTCGGGAAGCTGTCCAATAAATATTGTATGGGGAACTTACACAGTACATCCTGGTAAAGGATGGAAGGTTGTGGTTATTTCGCTCTGGTAACGAGGATCAATGGTAACTCTGCCCTGGTAGCGGGCCAGAACCTTGGGGTCCTAGCAGACGACGCAGCTCCATTTATACCCTGTTGGGGACCTTAACGTAATCTGATTGGCTAAACGTCCCCAACGTCCCCCATCCATGGTAACGCTTAACATATGCGCACCGAAAGTAAATAAATATGGCGCTCCCTATGAATCAAGTCGTCATTTGTCATGGGGCTTTAGGAAACTTAACTTAACACGAGGAAGCCCAATTTACAGTATATAATCCTTACGGAAGCGACGTAGTAAGGTAAATAAGCGGGACAATAAAAAGACATTGCGAAATAAAGCTGGGAAATGTCGGGGACCCCCTCTGGACAAACAGTGAGAGCGAACTCGTAGCCTTACAATATACTTTCCCAAAATGATACACCATAATAATAAGCATAATAAGTAACAATGTGCAACATACATATATTAGTAATAATGTCCAACACAACGCGTTGGTGTGTCAGTGAACCACGATCGTCGGCAACGTACCGTCGGTAAAATGAAAATGAAAGTAGGAAAAGGTGTTCACTGACAAACCAGAATAATAACATATTTACAAATCTACAGCCTAACCCCTTATCCGTGACAATACGTTTCACAGAAGAAAACGGACTTTCTCCTATGAAGTTGCGGAGTAAACCAAAAACAGGCTGTTTGCTTACTCCAACTGGAGGTTGTGATCCCATGAAACCTTTCCCTTTATCCTAAATTACCTGATACCGGATATAGAAAATAGACAATGTGTGGCGGGTGTCCTTAAAATGATGGAACTGCTTACCCTTTAGGATCACCTGAGTTCACCCCCGGTTTTTCTGTGGGGTCTGCATTGTTCGTAGTTTATTTTTTTTTTATGTTTATGTCATGTTCCGTCTTCCCGTGTCTGTCGACTTCCCCCTTTTGACTGGCCCTTCGGTTTCCTTACGCTTCCTCTATTCATTCTTGATTGCATCTTCAGTTTTCATGATTCAACGGTAGTGTTTGTATACCACTTACTCTTGTGATTGACTTTTTGCCCCAAGGGTAACCATGGTACCCAATCCTAGTAGTCAGTACTTCAGCTTTGAAATGTTACCAGCTCTTTAATTTAATATTTTTCAAACTTTGGTATAACTTGTCCGACCTAGATAGATCTGAACATTATTTACCGGAGAACCTGGTCTTATCTCCTATTGTACAAATGTTCGTTGAGTCTAAATTCTTGCTTGTTTAGTGTCCATTTGTCGTTATGTTTGGTTGGAGTTTTGGACTATGTGATCTCTAACTTCAATATTTTGTTCTAATCGTTATATTCCTCTACATATGAGTAATAGTTGATTTTCAAATCTATGTTGATAAAAATATACATTTATTGAAAACAGATTTAGTAAATCACCAACAAAAGAGAGCGTGCATTAGTGTGGACCTTCATGGTGTTTACAATGCCTAAACGAATAACCTCGCAAAAGATCAATAAGACCTTTCTTCTTTAGGAGAGCCCATCCGATGATCAGTAAATCACACGTGAAACTACATCGATTAGGAATTAATCCAATTATATTTGAGTTTAAATTTTCAAATAAATAAAACGTTTAAAAAAGAACAATTTTACAGAAGACACGGATTAATCCATTTTTTGTCATTTTTGAAGATTTGCAATCTGATAATGATAAATAGGACTGAAAATTGAAAATCTATTTTATCCATTATTGTACTAAAATAAGAGATATAGCATTAATGTCTAGTATACGGATTAACATCTTTCAGAGAAGATACACGTATAAGTTTAAATCTAGAATGTCCATCGGCTTCCTGAATGCAATTTGGTTAAAATTGATATACATAAACAATTTGCAAACCATCAACATAATACATGGAGTTCCAAGATACCAACAAAACAGCGTTGAACAAAAATTAATTAGTCTATAATTGATCGTAAGTGTAGAAACTTCAGAGGAAAACTCATAGTGACGCAATAATTTGCAATAGAATTTACACTTACGACATTTTATGAACTAACTGTTGAACTTGTATTCACTTATTAGTAAGTTGTTTTATTGTAAGTAAGGTGTAAGTCCAGTGTAGAATATCCACGCGAGAGACCAGAAGTGCACAGCCCAAATAGAGAAGACAAACCTGAAAAAAAAACAAAAGACAAACGAAAACAAAAAGAACAAAGGCTTGGAATCCATTTACAAAGCAGGAGTGGGATCATGTGCTCTAGAAGGGTAAGGCACACGTTTTTAATTTTATTTCGATGTATTCACCATGTTTGTAAACATAACATGCTTCCACCGAAAGTTTTTATCATGTTGTTATTTTATTATGTCCAGTATAGAATACCCATGTGAGAGACCAAAACTGATTAGTTCAGAGAGACAAGACAAAATTGAAACAAACACAAAGATAAACACAAACTAAGAGAACAAAGAATTGAAATCATACATTATGATATCATTTCTTGTTAGTGCAGGAATAGTGAAAGCAAAGTTATGATTTTAAGGTTTTCCAGTAAAAATTTTGCTTATTAGTTGGTGTAATCGTTTTACAGAAATTTGCTACATTCGTTTAAATTCTAAATCACTGAAAATACGGAAAAGCCTGCACTTAGTACTTGTCCCTGTTGTCGGATTTTGCTTCTCATTTCGAACTGTTTTGATTTTAGTGCTTCTTTTACTATGTTTCGATCTTGGACTTCCTATGTTTTTGGTTCTAATGCTACTGATGAGAGGTTTATCCTTGGAATGTTCATATAGCATACATATAACATACACAAATTCTCCAAATTTAATCATTATTGGTAATTTTTATTTTATCATTTTATGTATCGCTCTAAAACAGATCGGTCTTCATACTATCAGAAGTACAAGAAAAGCACTAATAAAGTATCATTATTTCCCATTTTATACACTGAGTTAAACATGTCATCACATGAAATTGATTTGCCAACATTTTTGGACACCAGACTGATTCCTATAACTAGGATCCTGTTGACATTGATTTTGTTTACGATAACGGTAGTAATAATAAAAGCATGGTCATGGTGATAAATTTTAATGCCTCTTATTTTTTATCATTCTCTGAAACAGCAATATATTCTAGCATTTTATGGTAACATAATAAACGATTAAAGTTAGAAAAGAGTCAAGATTAAGCCAGATGTTTCACATGTTCATTAATTCAATGTGTTATAGGAATTTGATGTCAAGGATAGAAGTTCAGTGTAGAATATCCATGTGAGAGCTTAAAAGTCCAAAAAAAGACAGGTTAAATTTGAAACTAAAGGATATAGCAAAACAAAAAGAACAAAGGGTTAGAATCAACAAACTCTTTACAAAACGGAAGTGGGATCAGGTGCTCCGGAACGATAAGTATCCTCTGTCTTGCTCGCAACACCCGTCGTGGAAATCGGGTTTACGTCATGATGGCGGCCATACATGAGTCATAAAATGAGTCATTACTGAAAAATCCCATCCTTTATAAAAGGTTAAATTATTCTAATTGAATTTTAATACTACTTTTCAATTTTTCGTGCTTGCAAAATGATGCAAAACAAAAATATTTTGTAGTAGTAATTGAATCAATAAGTACTCATAGCTTGTTGTTATCCAACCAACTTGGTTAAGTTCAATACAGTTGACCTGTGTAGTATTACAGTGGAAGATAATGTACTCCTGAAATGTGCAATATATATCCAAATTACAGCACACTAAGAACAAAGGAGTTTTACACTTGTCATGTGTTAATATGTCAGAACGGATTCCTCTTCAAGGAGATGTGAGTAATCTAATCGAAAACACGCAAGTTAACAATGATGACAAAGATACACTTGAGTCATTTGGGAGTAGAGGCGTGTCTAAGAAAAGTAAGATAATTTATCTACTGGCCTTCGTTAAACAGTTAAGTCAAGGAATTAATTCAGTATTGTAGCACTTGCAATGAATTCCAGGCAAAACAAAGGAAAGAATCGATTCTAAATTTATTCTAAGAATGGAATCGATCTATTTTCAATCAAGGATCATGACTTTCTAGATACTGTTGATTATTATTCAGGATTTTGAAAGCTATACGAAATCAAATCGTCAAAAGCAATCCAAAAGTATTTGAAAGAACACTGTAGGCGACAGGAAATACAGAAAAAAGTAATTAGCGACAACGGGCCACACGTGGCACTTTCAAACATTTTTCAATCGATAAGATATTCGGACATAATATTTATTCCCCATTCCAAAGTCAATCGCTAGCAATAAAATAGAAAAGCGAAAAACCAAGAAGGAAAAACGAAACAGCACAACTATTTAAGGAGAACGAAACAAGCCAACACAAGATATGAACAGCGGGTCGTTTCGACGTATCACTAATGAAGGACTAGTACTGTATTACCCACTACAGAGAAACAACTTCAACCCAAAAAGTGAAGAATTTATAATCTATAATAAAATTAAAATGACCGAAGTAAAAATTCTATATGATTAATTGGCAAAAAGGTTCCAGAACTGAACGTGAATGGATTTGTCCGACAAAATTGAAGCTAGGTCAAGTCGACTAGTCAGAGGCTCAAATGTCATATACATTAATGGCAGACAAAACACACTAAACCGCCGACAAAAGAAATATTTCCACCTCGAGAGGGTATTATTCTGAATAGGAAAATTGACATTGATTTAGCAAACCTCTTTGTGTAAGACACTATAAGGCAAGCTAATACTAGTGACACATTCAATGGAATTAAAACGTGTAAATCAAGCAAAAAGATGGAGTACTAGTACAATCCGTTGCCGAAAATCTTTGAAGACTTCGTACAGTAACAACTTTTTTATTACTATTTTTGTCCGATCTTAGAAGTACTTTATGTTTCAACTGTGTGATTTAATGTTTGCCCTATCTTTATTTATGATTACTAAAAGGAAGTCGAATATATCAAAGGGGCAGACAGAAATCGTTAATTCGGAAGACAGACAAGACCATGGCCAACAAAATGAAACGAAAGACAA